>JADLZM010024809.1:36110-58147 GCA_018148995.1 Sinocyclocheilus maitianheensis | reverse complement strand
AGCCAAACTAATCATCAACAACAGGTGTGTTCGTAGGACCGAATTAGCCAGATCCTAATTAGCGCGATGATATCATCTTGGATGTGACATTCCATCTCGGATGTAATAAGCGACGTACGAAGAACGGGCCCCAGGTCTACGCAGAAACCAAAGATGGCTCCGAAGACAACAAGAAGCTGTGCAGTGCCAAGATGTGGAAAAGTCTTTGCACTTCCTTCCTTCTGATCCCAATGTTAGAAAAGAGTAGATGAACTTCATCAAACATACACAGCTGTTAGCCAATCATACCAGTGGGCATTAACTTCCAAGTCTACAATCCACCAAGTCTATTCAAACAGAGCGTTCTGATGAGGGGGGTTAAACAGGACAAAAAATAGTCTTTTACTTCTAAATTATGATGTTTTTTGATGTAAAAATCTTGATAATGTTATAAGTGGACCTCAGAGAGCAGTACAAAATAATAAAAAGGCAGTTCATGGCCCCTTTAAAGAAGTCATGCATTTTTTAATTATTTCATAATGTTTCCTGAGGTGCACTTATAATGTATTTTTACATCAAAAATTGTCATAATTTTGAAATAAAAGGTTATTTTCTACCCTGATTTTAGCCCTCTGATTTGAACGCTCTGGTGGAAGGGGCGTGTCTGCTGTGAGACCTCAATGTAAATGCCCACTGCTATGATTGGCTATCATATGAAATAAGTATTATAACTTTGACTGTGTTTTTTTTTTTTTTTACTATTACAGCTGTTGAGATTAACTATTCATGAAAAGTTTTGATTATAGCATTATATTTAGATCTACTGCCATTGCATGAAAAGTTCATTGTAGCAGATGACAAGACTGTTGAGTGCAAGGATGCAGTGATCTCGTCACTGCAACTCGAGTTTTGCACTCAAGAATGTTTTCATTATAACTAATAATGCAAACATGATGTAAATAAGAGATTATACTAAGATGCTACAGAAAGAAACAATGTGTAGCTGACCAATAAGTCACTGGCTTGATTTACTGACGCATAAACAGCATTAAATGATTTTTGAGACAAAGAACATTTGACTGTACATGAATCATTACAAATCAGAAATCACTGATAACAGATTAGGCATTAGAATGAACACGGTTACTTACATGTTGTGGTATTACTGTCAGGTCCATATCTTACAGTAAAAGTCTGTTTGCAAAGTCTGCACCTGAAACTGCAAATAATTTGCCTAAGAATCCACAGTGAAATGTACCGAGCAAACAAATAATGCTCTACTGAGACATCAACATAGTTGAAAATAAAGAACCACTTGGTTATATTGGTAAATAACCACTTGGTTTCAATAAAATCTGTTTTTAGACTAACGAGAACATTTTGAGCTCTGAAACTTTCATGATGTTTTTATAGTACAATGACCTCTTACATGTCAAATGATCGAGGAAAATTTGATTTCTCAATTCATGACCCCTTTAATACGATGTTTTCCAAATGAAACCAAGAGCGACAGGACTTTTATATGTTTGAGTTTGATTAGATCATGAAATATTAGAGTGTGATACTAATGGTTATTTTTCCCTGCCTACATAGCTTTGATTCCATCAGCCATTTTGAACAAAACTGTTAAGCTGTTTTGATGAAATAGTATGATAATTTTTTTTTTTAAATATTGTGTACCTATCAATCATGCATAATTAGATACATTAAAGGTGACATATCATAAAAATCTGACTTTTCCAGGTTTTAGGTGCTATAATCAGGTCCCCAGTGCATCTACCAACCAAGGAAACGTGAAAAAGTTTAACCCAGTAACTTTGTTTTGGGAAGCCTTTTTCTGCAAGCGTCTGAGAAAACGAGCGTGTCTGATTTTGCTCCCTTGGTGACATGGCAAAGGGATCTCATTATAATATTACCGCCCCTTAATCTGTAAATGTACACCCACTGCGCTTTTATTGTGTTTTTGTAAGCGACAACGGTGTACCAGTTCTAATGCCATGGTGAAAGTTTGAGCAAAGCATGCTAACTGTTCTGTCTTTGGTTGCACAGATGAGCGCAGAACACTATTTACAGTCCCAGCCTCAGAGGAGACAAGAGAGCAGTGAATTTATTGATTCATTTCAGTATATTGCTGCTGCCACAAAGATCTAAAATAAACATGCAATTTATTTCCCAGCTGTTTACCTTCACAGACATAACCGACTGTTTTTGTAACTCATGTGTGTTTTTAATGTAAACTTGTGTGTGAATGAGAACTTAGTTTAGTACTCACATGCTGTGACAGCCACATTCTGTCCGTGTGCTTCGGATGTGTGCTCTCAGAAAACCGTATATCAGAAGTTTAAACTCATATGGTTTAAAACACATGATTTCAGCGTGATAAACATGATAATCAGAACCAAAACAGATGTTTTTTACGAGCTGTAATGGTGGAGCACTATTCTGGAAAAGGGGGCGGGGAGCAGCAGCTCATTTGCATTTAAAGAGACAGGCCCGAAAAACGGCGTGTTTCTGCTTACACTCAAAATAGGCATTTTCAAAATGATATAATAAATGATCTGTGGAATATTTTGAGCTGAAACTTCACAGACACATTCTGGGGACACCAGAGACTTGTATTACATATTGTAAAAAGGGGCATAATATGCCTCCTTTTAAGGAAAGTATCATTTTTATTTCATTTTGTCTCTTATGGGCTCGCATCTAAATGTGTGCTTTCTTTTCCAGTTTTCATTTGTTCACCTAAAACAACTTCAAAAGCACTTTAAGTATTTGTGAAAGCTAGCTAACAAAATATATATTGTGTGTTGGAGTAGTCCAGACGCTACATCTGCTTACACTCAAAATAGGCATTTTCAAAATGATATAATAAATGATCTGTGGAATATTTTGAGCTGAAACTTCACAGACACATTCTGGGGACACCAGAGACTTGTATTACATATTGTAAAAAGGGGCATAATATGCCTCCTTTTAAGGAAAGTATCATTTTTATTTCATTTTGTCTCTTATGGGCTCGCATCTAAATGTGTGCTTTCTTTTCCAGTTTTCATTTGTTCACCTAAAACAACTTCAAAAGCACTTTAAAGAGATCTGCATTTGATTGGCTATTAGCCTATATATATATATATATATATATATACTGGAAGAAATGAGATCCAGTAATGGATAATAGATGTAAGAAACTGTTTTCACACCTGCCTACATAGAACCACAAGAATATCACACACACACACACACACATTTCTACACTCCCAACACCTCACTTTTCAAACACAATCTGTAGCACACATCTTTCTTGCACAAAGACATGTGCACACACTACTACTTCACAAACACATAGACAGTAGCATCATCTAACACACATGCTCCTTTTTCCTACGCACATCCTTCCCCTCACACACGCACACACAGGTTGCACACGTTCAATTATATTCTGAGTTCACCACACACTTTTTTCTCCCACACAATCTAGCCTTCTCACACACATGCACACAAACAGGACTGTAGAACTCTAATGTGTTTGTTCCACAGAGGGGCGAGTTGATCTATTCCATTTGGTGAGATATAAAGCCTCTTTCCTCCTCCAGTAAACGCCCTCTTTTACACTATTCCAGACCTCTTTGATGTATTGACCATGTCAGTTCCTGCTTATTGGGAGGTTTTTGAAGCATACGTACATTTGTGCGGTGGTGGGGTCAATGTGGTGTTTTCGTGTGGAGAGAACTGTCAGTTATATTGTGCCGGTGGAGCCTCACAGAGCTCTTTTTAATGAGTGCATTAAAGCTGCCTGTATGTTCAATGCCAGTGGAGGTACATCCCCTGGGCCCCAGCATCCGCCTCAGGGCTGCCATCTGTAGATCTCTTGCACATTTAAGAGTCTCCACTACTTTTCTCTTCATTTTCTCTGTCTCTGGAAGATGAAGTAGTTTGGAACTGTGGTAAGAATCGAAAGTGCAAGGTAACATGGCAAGCAGAGTGTGCAGATCAGAGGTTCTTAACAGTGTTGGGGAGCAGCTAGCTACAAGTAGCGACGCTACTAACGTAACTACATTTTTCAGTAGCTTTTCCAGTAGCTAACTACTTTTTCCAGGAAATAGCGGTGTAGCGCGACAACACTCTATTTTGTGAACCTGCAATAGACTGAAGCAGTGCAGTGTCTTTTTACGAGATTGCATACTAAAACTCATTACTGCCATCTATTGGTGCTGTATATCACGCAGCACCAGTAGTAAGTGCTGTGAGTTTTAGTGCATCTGAAAAAGCAACACGTGCCTTAATGAGAAGCATTTATAAACCTGTTGTCCAACAAAAGAGAAAATTTAATAACATGATTTTACTTCACAACATCAGTCAAGAGTTTGAAATAACTTAATTATCTGATCTGATGTGGCTATTATCACAGAACGAGGCGGAAAATATATTCTATACTGTAATAAAGGCTATGTCAAATAGCAATGGATTATAAATTTCCGTTATTATAAAATACCCAAGATGGCTTAAAGAACACAGAAAAACCATCTCTGTTTGCGATCAGATCATTTTAAACCGGCAAACTCCTGGAAAACTTTACGTCCAAGGATCCATAAATGCATACGCAAATGCATTTAAGCAGTCAGTTCAAAACAGCGCTAATGCAGTGAAAACCCAACCGGTTTTTTATTCAAAACACCCAATCGCTGCATGATCATATGCTATGTAAACTAACTCTCGGTTAGATAAAGCAAACCAGTGTCATGCTAGTAAAGTTTTGATGGATGACATTTGTTATCAAGGTGAAGACGATTACAGTGGCTTACAGGAGTCGTACATTAGCCATGCATGAGTCCATTATTATTGATGTGTACACTCTTGGCGCACTGATTGCAACAGCATCGTATTACATTATAAATAACACAAATGCTTCCTCTTGGACCTAGATTCCCAATGCTACTTGAAATTCTTATCTATGTCAGACAAATAAGTCACTTTGTTATTTTACTGTTTTTAAAGATTTTTTTTCCAAGACTCTGTCTTCCTATAACTGCACAAATTCTGCTAAAAATGTATGATGAATAAAAAGGCAATGACCCCATCTTAATTTCCAGCAACCCCACGTGGGTTCATGACTGAGAGGTTGAAAACCTCTGATGTGAATGCACAAGGGTGAGGAACGTGGTCCACAGAGTGGAACGGCTCCTGAGGAAGAATGCATGTGGTTGGTGGATTACAGGGAGTGTGTGTTAATGTAGCTCTCTGTATGGCTCTGTCAGAATGAGGTCACTGGGTCTCGGCCCTATTTAATTAATTAGGGAACAGTGGAATGGAAAATGGATAGCAATCAGAGGCTCACTAATTTCAGACCTGCCAATCAATAAGCCTTAGCACTGAATTTTCCTTCAGGGGCCTTGGTGGGTCTCATTTAATGTTGAATGTAGGATACTGAATGCGAGCATGCCTGTATGTGTATACGTGTATAAATATTCAAAACGTGTTTATCGTGGGATTGCAGCCCAAGGGACATGAATGCAGGAAAAAGTGAATTGCACTTTTGCCACCAAACTTCCAATACATATGTGGGCATGCAGACATTCGAATGACCTAGCAACCGTCAATCGGGATATCTACACTATGAAGAAACCATTTCAGTTCAAATGACTTGAAGGAATCAAACCAGAAGAATCTGACCCACAGTAGCCACTGATGAAATCCCAGTATGCAGTGCATAACAACAGCACTGTGCATAGCAACAACTGCCTCTCACATAGCAACCACACCACAGTGCATAGCAACCACTGGCAGCTCTTTGTGTATTCCCTGTTAGTTGCTTGCATTTAATGCTAGGTGAACTGCAGTGTCTCGGTGACTCACCCGGTAGAAATGAACAAGTTTTGATTTGCTGTTCTTTAATATCATTTACTCATCATTAAAGACTGCTTTTTTTTGTGTGCCTTCTTCTCACAGATATTCGCTCACTACCTGATGTTGCCATGACGGGAAACTGCAGTCAGGAGTGCAGCGAGCTGGGTCACTCAGATGCCTGTTGGATGCCCGGTCAGCCTTCGCCCGTCCGCAAGACCCGCAATCCCCCTCACCTGTCCACGTTTGTGCCTTATCAGGAGCGGGGGAGCCTGGGACGCCTGGCTCATGGGAGCGTGAGGATGGGAGGAGAGGAGAACAGGCCACGCCTCCCACCTTCCCGTAGTGCCTCCTCCAGTAGTGACCACACCCCCAGTGACCACGCCCCACTGGAGGAGGTTCCCCTGAGAGTGACATCAGAGTTCCCGCCTACCAGCCCCCCTTCCAATCACACTTCGAAAAGAGAGATATACCTGTGAGATAACCACACGCACCATCTTTGATTGATGCACATCAGAAATTAGAGAGACACGGTTGCGAAAAGAGAACATCGAATTTGCGACAGGATATAAATTGGATAGTGGAAAAATACGCTATTGTCATAATGTCAGAGTAGATTTATTTTATTTATTTATTTATTCATTGATTCATTCATCTATTTATTATCACTTTCAACATGTTTTACTGTTACTTTAAACTTTTTATACTGTTTTTGCATACCATCACAAAAACCGATGCATACTTTTACGTGACTAACCGACTTTTAGCTTCACTAGCCTACAGAATGTTCATGGGTTCTTCTACTAGATTACCAAGTGCTGTAGTTGACTGGAGATACTGCTGTAAAGGGGTCTTGAGCCACATACAGAGTGTCTAACACTCTTAACTTGATCCTGTCCTCAGAGGAGAGCAGTCTTTATACATGTAAAACGCTGTAAATATATTTGTATGGTGAATATATGAATATAACTATCAGGCTCAAGTTGAAAAAATAGTAAAAAAAAAAAAAAAGGTCAAAAGTTACATCTAAATCAGCCTCAACACCTGAAGTGTGTCAGTACCACTGCTTTTGAGGGTCTGAACATTTGTAATGGCCATATAGGAATGTGAATAAACGTGACTAGCTGGAGTGGAGGGGAAAACGTCCTGATGGTGCTCCATGAGCTTCGTTGTGTCCGTGTAGGGCCCAGTTCCTCACCTGTTGTGCTGTATGTCCATATGCACGCTGCAGCATAGTGTATAGCTGTGTGTGGGTATGCGTTCAGAGGGCGGGCAGTGGGATTAACATCTCTGATGGACATTATCATTACTATTGCATCACGGTGCATCGCCTCAATATCTCTACTTTTTCCACTCCTGCTGCAGCACAGTACCTGCCCAGATCCCAGCACTTGGGCGAGCGTGCTTTGTATCTGCAGGGGGGTTGACAATGGGCATTTCCTTAATTAGGGTGAGTAATGAGTGTGGTGCAGTTGGCATATGCGAACACTCCAGCCCCCAAAGGAAGCACAGATCACAGAAAAAGATCCCAGTCCAAACGCTTCAGTTGTTTAGCGAGTCGCACTTACCTCATCGCACCTCTCGGATTAACTCACTATGACAGACCTTAACATATGCCGGTGTGTGCGTTCATGCGTCAGGAGACCTACTGTCACGAAAAGTAACACATGTGGCTTTTTATCCCGCCCTAAGGAAAGAAAGCACATTATGCTGTTTTCAAAGCCATTTAGTGACTCTGATAGGGAAAAAAAATAATCCAGCGAGAGCCAGCGTAATTAGCCCAGCTCGCTTCTCCTCCTCCGCGCTCCCACGATGTAGTGCAAATGCTGCCTGGCACTCGCAAAGACGCCTACGGCTCACACAGCACAGCCTCAGTGAGGAGGAGACCACCTGCCTCCCCTCAAATTATCAGTATGGTTTTGTTAAATTGACGGTGCATGTTAAGTCCACAAACACACCTCGTCTCCATCAAATGAGTCCTTTTTTGATCTATTCAAACTCTGAGTGAAGCAGGTTTTGACCTTCCTCTACTCTGATGCCAGCCTGAGTCAGACAGTGTGAATTGCAGGTTTCGACTCCTCTGGCTTTATATCACGGTCCTGTTTTCTTTGTTTACATAGTTTTTACAGTTTTAAATGAAATATCTCTAAGGCTAGACTCCTAGAGTCCTTCGGCCCAAAATGCCAGAGGACAGATGGAGGAAAACAAATGTATTAATGCCTTAAAAACAGTTGTATATAACAATCACAATGGACAAATTAGACTGATAATCCTGTCTTGTCTTTCGCATGTCAATTGTGCATGTTTTTTTCCACAATCAAAAAATGACAAATGTTACCTACGATCACATCACCATTCGCCATTTCCCTTTTTTCAGCCACCTTTCTTTTTTTTCCATAATTGTTCTGTCCTCCATCAGTTGGGAATTTCTTCGGGTTAGTCTTTTCTTTGACACTGGTTACGTTTACATGCACAATTTTGGTTCAATGGACTGAATTCATTCCGATTGATGAATCTGAATGTACTGTTTACATGAATGCTAAATAAAGTGATCGGGTTGATGTGTGTAAAAAATACATTTGCTTGGTGAGTCATTGTTTAAGAATGAATCTAGGGACTGTGATCTCTCCATAAAGCTTTTTCATTAATAAAGCAAATTGATCTGACAAAGATATAAGACTCCATTTTTTTCTCTCCCATTCTGGGTCTCTTTGCCTATACCTCTCCCCACTTTAGTCAAAAGGAAGAACCGCTCGTTCTGCTAGGTTACGGTTTCGCCAGACTGACAGGAACTTAATAGAACAGAATAGCAAATGTGAGATCTAGTCATGTGAAGCTCTCACTTCACAAAAGCTGTCCATCAATATTAATGATCAAAAAACACAAGACCCCGAATTTTCTCAGTCTCGGAAACCTAATTCTCTCCTCTACAAGGAGTTAAACCAAGCTCAATCAGATCGATTAAGGTGTTTACATGAAGGTTTTTCAGTCCGATTGAGCCGTCAATCCGATTCCAAAAGGATAATTTGGGTGCATGTAAATGTAGCCACTGTGCTGACTATCTAACCTGCTCTAAAGCTGTGTCTCCCTCCAAGTTTCAGAGAATCTCTGGGGGACCATTTTGACAATGACTATCTAGTGTGCTCAAGGACCATATATCTGATGGACATTATCATTACTATTGCATCACGGTGCATCGCCTCAATATCTCTACTTTTTCCACTCCTGCTGCAGCACAGTACCTGCCCAGATCCCAGCACTTGGGCGAGCGTGCTTTGTATCTGCAGGGGGGTTGACAATGGGCATTTCCTTAATTAGGGTGAGTAATGAGTGTGGTGCAGTTGGCATATGCGAACACTCCAGCCCCCAAAGGAAGCACAGATCACAGAAAAAGATCCCAGTCCAAACGCTTCAGTTGTTTAGCGAGTCGCACTTACCTCATCGCACCTCTCGCCGAATAATTAAGGCTGAAACGTATGGAAATTACTGGACGTAGCCATGATTAAATAAGGCGAATGATTATCCCGCCCCAAGGAAAGAAAGCACATTATGCTGTTTTCAAAGCCATTTAGTGACTCTGATAGGGAAAAAAAATAATCCAGCGAGAGCCAGCGTAATTAGCCCAGCTCGCTTCTCCTCCTCCGCGCTGCAGGCAGGCTTCCCAGGCAAACGTGTGAGATCGCTGACCTGGACTTAACATGGCTAAAAGATAGAGATGACCACAAAACTCTACCACCACTTATAGGCTTTCATCTATTCAAACTCTGAGTGAAGCAGGTTTTGACCTTCCTCTACTCTGATGCCAGCCTGAGTCAGACAGTGTGAATTGCAGGTTTCGACTCCTCTGGCTTTATATCGGCTGTTTTATTCCTAGTAATTCTAAGGCTAGACTCATAGAGTCCTTCGGCCCAAAATGCCAGAGGACAGATGGAGGAATGTCCACTTCTCGTGGTTGTTTTTTAAACTGGTGTTTAGATGTGTGCTCTTTCGCTGTTAGATGTCTGGATGTGATGAGACGACCGAAACGAACGAGGGAGTCTTTTCTTCGTCCTTAGAGCGCGACTTTTCTTCATAGATTAACGAAAACTGGTGTTTGTGGTAAACATCTCTTAAAAAGTGTTCTGTACATAGCTCTCCACATCCCTCGTGCGTGGTGTCAAGCAGGCGACGAGTTGAGCATGAATTCCAAAGATAATTGGTAGAAACCGTTTACTGTTATTGCTGAAATGTTAGTGCCGGTTCAGAAACCTTTTTTTGAGAACAAAAGCGACGTTCACTGCACAAAACTCATCTTCACCGTTCACCCCAAACTGAAGACAGCTGCCTTGAAAGTATGTCTTTTGCAGGAGAGTTCAAAACTTGTTATCCTTAATTGTTGGTTATATTTATATAGGACTAAAAATGCTTGTGATGATCTGTTTTTGTACAGTTTTATGTACATGCAAGTGAAGCTTTTTAAATCTTACAACAAAAGCCGATGGCATATAAAAATAGTAAAGTGTTTATTGAGATGTGCACATCTTGCCTTGGATGGATTGATCTTTTTTGCCGAGTCAGTGTGAATGTGGCCGTCGTATGCCTGCACCGTAGTCATTCACTGGCTCCTGTCACCGAGGGCTTTATCGGATTTTATGTTTATTGTGAACAGTGGATTGTCCGATCCGACTTGTTTGTTTGATTCCCATGTGTTTTGTTTTGTTCTGTTTCCGCATGTTGAAAACAAACCCTTGTAATAAGTCCTTGCAAAGTTTGTAATAAAATGAGTGAAGAAAAAATAAAAAAAAAATACATTTGCTTGGTGAGTCATTGTTTAAGAATGAATCTAGGGACTGTGATCTCTCCATAAAGCTTTTTCATTAATAAAGCAAATTGATCTGACAAAGATATAAGACTCCATTTTTTTCTCTCCCATTCTGGGTCTCTTTGCCTATGTAAACAGAGAAAGAGGAAAAGGTTACGGTTTCGCCAGACTGACAGGAACTTAATAGAACAGAATAGCAAATGTGAGATCTAGTCATGTGAAGCTCTCACTTCACAAAAGCTGTCCATCAATATTAATGATCAAAAAACACAAGACCCCGAATTTTCTCAGTCTCGGAAACCTAATTCTCTCCTCTACAAGGAGTTAAACCATTACACCCAAGACCTCCCAGTACTCGACAGCACAATAAAGACACAGCCGTAAAGATGATAACGCTGAGATGAAAGACAATAAATCAATCCGGCTTTCATTTGGTGTGCTGTCTTTATAGATATGCCACAACATAATTCGCGCACCTCTGAAATGATAGCTTTCACAGATAAAAATAAATGGATGTGAGCCAGCAAACAAATGCTTTCAAAAGCGAGAGCCATAAACAAGTTCAAAAGAATATCAAACGTACAAGATGGAAAGTGAGGTAAATACTTGGAGCAAGTATGTGAGTAAACAGACGAATGTGAGAAATGCACATTACGCTGTCAAGTGCATGAATAGGATGGTTTAGAAGGCCAAACTTCCCTCTAATGGTCGTCAGGAGAACTACAACTCCTCAAAAAGGTGAAGGATTAGCGTTTAATACCTGATACTCAACAGTCAGGATTAATGAATCAGATAGCCTTCCTTTCTGCTGGTGTTCTTCAGTTTCTTGTTGACATCACCTACAGCGTACGCGTTCCCGAGGATGGCGGATGAAACGAGTGAAGCTGCATGAATAATAATTGAGATCAGGATGATAGTGGTTTCTGGACCACATAGAAGCACATTTCGCAGACAGGGATGCTCGTAGCGACTTATTTAACCAAGGCTGCGATGGGAGGACCCACTGAGTTTTTTTCATTAATCTCCTTCTAATGGATAGGTTTTCGCTTCGCCTCACACTCTGCAGGCTGAGCTCTAAAAGGAGCCGTTTTGCTGGTGTTTTGTTTACGTGCGGCTGGGGCATTTGTTTCTTGTTGTGGAGGGAGCCTCAGCAGAGAGGGTCTTTCTTCAAGATGAAACTACCCCCTCGGCTACTGCCTACTGTTGATGTGCAGTTGTCATAGAAACCTGGCCCCTCTCTCTTTCTATTCCTCCCTCACCCACGCTCGTTCTTGCTCGCTTCGTTAAGCGCGGTGCTGCTGGCAATTAGAAGCAAAGCCAGCAGCGGGGACGGCTGCCTCTCAAATGCACTCTCCAATTAAACACTGTCAAATAATGGCATATCTCAAAACCGCCGCTTCTCGCCATCCCCTCCTATCACATAACACATTTGTGCCTCTAAAAGAAGGATAGTTACAACCGCACCTAAACAGACACAGAGATCGATGTGTGCACGAATTCCAACCTTTTCCGGCAGTATACGTAATGATGCTAAAGGCGGTGTGTTTTTCCTGTAGTCACAAGATGTTAAAAACTTGATTATTCTTTCATTCAGCAGAAAATGCATGTAGCTGCAAGCCCTAAAAAGGTTTTCTCCACAGTATTGATTGCACATTTTTCAGGAAAGTGAGGTGTTTTACAGATCGTGGGCACTTAAGACTCATAGAAAATTGCTGAACTAAAGCCCTCTTCATATTCAGCTATTTGTACCGCTGTCCTACATATCGACTCTCGTACACTATAGACGTAATTGGTGCATTAAAATCAATGGCGCAATTTAAACAGCATCATCAAAGGCTTATGTGCAAAGTCAATAAGCACACCAGAGATGGTTTGGAACCACAGGCACATGCAACACTGCACATGAAAAACTCATTTTGCGTCATACTGTACATGCAATCACACACATGCATGTCTATTTTTGTTCACGCCAGCTAGGTAGTGTATACAATCCTCTGCCACCAATAGTGTCAATAAAAAGTCTCTTTGTCTCATTTAACACCTGATTACGTCCCATCTGAACTCAATCTTCCAATCATCTATGATCCCGAAACAGCCTAGAGCCATCCATCAGCCCTGACAAACACAGCGGCCATACGCCACACCTCACAGTAGTGCCTCCTCACCTGTTCACTGGGCCTAAACGCCCCCTTTCCACAGTCCCGTAGGCCTCAGGAGGCTTCTCCTGTATGTTCAAGTGGAAAATCACTTTTTGAATAACTACTTGTCCCTTTCACATTCATTCACTTCCTCGTCTGTTGCATTCTGCTTGATAAAAATGGCCGATAGCTCATGACTGGCAGAGCAAGAGAGTTATAGTGTACGATAAGAGTCACATTTGTGGAGTAGTCCAACAGGAAGTACAACAGGAAGTCATATTTTATTGACCCGCGCTGTGTGTGTTTGTCGGGTTGTTAAAACGGGATTACTGAAATTGCAGAGACATGGCAGAGAGCTCAGAATCAATGGTGCCTTCAAGAGAGTGTAGCTCACACTTCCCTGCCCACCTGCTGAGCACCATCACGCACCTAGAGGCTCGTTTGAATTCATCTTCTAATCCTGGAAACATGACACTTTAACATTAATCTAATTTACTGCAAGTCTCTGCCCAAATGGAATTAAAACAGCTTTTCAAACCATTGGCATACATGCATTCAACAATGTCTGAGTCACCTGCTGTATGTATTTATATGTGAATATTTATATTCTGAACCTTAAGGTTTTAGATTTTTTTCTGTATTTGAGAAAACAGGTCTGTGTTTGAAAGTCATAGATGGGTAATTCCGTGTCAACTCAACCAGAGGTCCCTGGCTCAAATTTTAGATTTTGCTAATATTTTTTTCTGAAGAAAGATAAACATGTATAGTGATGAAAGCCAAAATATCAAATATCTTGGATGAATATTTACTGGATGTAATCCACTATTTTGTAGAGGGGAGTCAAAAGGGCAATTTTCACCTGAGATTCAGAGCCAAATTACAGGGGGTTAAAAATGACTTGAAAGAAAGAAAGATGGCAGCATCATGATGTTATTTTTACATAGAGATTGGTAGGTCTGTTAGTAAAATCTATTGATGTTAGCTATCTTTGTTGCATTATGTGCCAATAGTGACCTTTCAAAAATGGGGAAAGAACACTTTTCAAGTTTTTTCTCCAAAGTTTGCAGGCCTGTAACTCAAAAAGTATTAAAGATATCTTAATGCCCTTTTAGATAGTGGGTCTTAACAAACTTCCCTTTGGCATCTTCATTTTTAAGGCCCTATATGGTTCAGTTCCAGAGATATGGAATTTCAATATGGCTCCACAAGTAAATCGTTAAATTGTACACATTTTCAGTGGTCAAAAACCAAACGTGGGTCACTTTACATAAATATGATACTTCTTTTCTTTGAAAGAGGAATGTCAGAAGAACAAATAATGTTCAACTAGAAATGTATCTCATTTCCTTCTGTCAAAACAACTGCATTGAACATACCCGTCTTAGTGCCATAAGTATTCTTTTTCCAAAGTTTGTGTGCCTATAACGCAAGAAGTATTAAAGATTTTGCAATATGATTTTAGATTCTAGTTCTTAATAAACTTTTCTTATGGATTCTTCATTTCAAGGCCCTACATCATTCAGTCCCAGAGATATGGAGATCTCAATGAGGCTCCATATTTAGATTGAATAATATTGTTGAATAATACCCATTTTCAGTGGTTGAAAACCACACTGAAACATTCTTCACAATATCTTCTTTTGTGTTCATATAGGTTTTGAAACAACATGAGGATGACTCGACATGAGGAATTGATAATAGAATAGCCCAGATACCCCAAAATATTTTGGAAATCAGGTAATACACTCAAAGGGTCAAGGTTTGGCTGGTTAGCATGGCTCTCTAGCCTCTGCAGGTAGATGTTGTAATTACACCATGTGGCTGCATTTTTCTCCATTAAGCACCCTGGAAACTATCATGGAACTTTCAATCACCTCACAATGTAGCCAATATGAATTATTCCACTCCAGCTGATCATCGTGATTTACACCATAATGTATGTATGTAGTATGATGCTTGTTTTGTTCTCATATGTCTGGTTAACGTCTGAAAACCATGACATTCTGTATAAAAAGAACACCGTACTTTGCCAATAAACACATTTTTATTGTGTGGCAATTATGCATTTATGTGATAGCTGTTTTCTTTTAATGTTAATTGCATCACACATGTTGTGACACATCGCATTTAAGCATAGCAAAAAAAAAAGTTGTTCTTTGCTTACAGGCAGTGGTGTAGTGCAGATATATACCCACTTCTTTATCAGTCGGCATTGCGTATACCACTTCTAAATCCCCTCTGATGCGCATCAATCAGTATTATTCAGTCTCCTGCATTAGCCAAATCATGACAGTCCAGCACATGAGTGGATAATCCAATCTACATGTGAACAAATGCAAATAAAAACACTCAGTAATGCGATCAGGACCGAGGCATAAACACGCTCATGCAGTCTGTTTCATTCATACTGGAAGCCAAAGGGCGCTCTCGTGCAGAAGTTCCAAAATGGACTCATAGAAGTAATAACTTATGACTTACCAGGTCATCACCTCATATGGATAAAGGCATCCCGCTATCGCTGTAGCCAAATAATCTCTGTTGTAGCTAAGCTGAATAAAAAGAAACATTTTGTCTGTTTTTTTAAGGATGTACTGTTCGGCTTCTTTAATATAATTAATATACAAAAGATCAACCTATTATTACTTTTTGCTAAATTTCATATTCACTGTTATAAATTCACTCATCAAAAAGATGAACCTCTTTAAAAAGAGGTTCAACAGTATATTCAGACTATTGCATCTTCCAAGAATCTTTAAGCTCTTAAAACAGTTAACTTTTTTTACCTTTTTAATTTATTTTGTTAAAGCTTTCATTTTATATAATTTATTCGTTTTATATTATTTATTTGTTGTTAGCCTATATACATGTATAAACGGTGCTTTGCTTGTAATGTCACTTCTTTGTACGTACTTTTGATATTTTCTGTACTTACATTTTTGATACCTTAGCATTAATAAAAAAAATGTTGACTGATGAACGTGAAGACAGTAAACACACGATTGCAACAATATATGGTTTATGTGTTTTTCAAGTCATCTCTAGGTAATAAAAAAGCATCTGAATAATGCAGTGCTCATTGACAGCATTTATTACATATATCATCTGCCTGATTCTGTAATAAAAATGTAAAAAGTGTTTGTAGTATATAAACAAATTATAAAATTGTCATTAGGAAAATATAGGAAAAATATTCCAAATGATTGATTATTGTCCAGCAGTGTATTTGATTTCTCAGCCAATTACAAGTAATATTTAGGATAATAATATTAATATTAATAAATAAATCCTGTCAAAATTAGGCAATAAAAGTATTATTATATTTGACATTTCTGTCCCCCTCACTTCTGAAATGATGGCCCTGTGTCAGGGCTCAAAATTACCATCTGGATAAATTGAGAATCACATTTTATTTTATTTTTTTCAAATAGAGATCATGATTCTCCCACGATTCTGAATAGACAACTAGACAATATAGCATGTAATTTACTAGAGGTTCTGACAAAATTTTAATTGCTGCAGTCTATTTATTTATTTTGAATTACTGTAAAAATCTGCACCTCTTCTGTGACTAATATTAATTTCATAGTGATCCTTACTCCATGAAGTCAAGCAGCAGAAATTTGATGTCATATGATGCTTTTTTTAAAGATCATTATTTTGTGTATTTGGTGTAACAGAATATGTTGACATGCTTTAATGTTCAAAAAACACATTATTTTTCAAATACTGTACATTATTGTAGGTACTCTATGCCCCGCCTCTATCAAACGCTTCGTTTTCTACAAAGTCCCTCCTTCCGACAAGCGCAGTCTGCTCTGATTGGCCAGCTGACCCAGTGCATGAGCCGTTTTAGGGGGGCGTGGCAGAGTCTTAACTTTGATAAAGAATATCTCTTTGGTTTTGAGACTTTAGTCTTTGCAACTTCAGGGATCTTATCTATGCACAATCAGCTTGTAACACTCCAAAGAGAAAGGAAAACTTGAAATCGCATCATATGACCCCTTTAAGAGACAGTGTGCAAATACTACTGGCCCATTTTGGGGTGAACTAAATATGCAAGACTAGTTTTATATGTCACTATAACACAGGGCATTCATCCTTTGCTGGGGCGCTTGAAAAAAAAATTGGGGGCATGAATTAAGAGAATACCCACTTCTCAAGGCACCACTACACCACTGCTTACATGTGCTAATTAATATTAATGGATCAAAATGTACAGCTTGACTTTTTTTTTTTTTTTTTTGCAAACTGATTTATTTGTATTTATTTTTTCATTTATCTTACATCATTACCCTCCTCTATTTGTAGCTATTTTTGTGGAATATTTCTTTTTTTGTTTGTGATTCCTTTACAGTTTGTAATCTGAAGGATAAGGAAACAAACTCAAATTTGAAGGATGCATCCTTTAATTTAAGAAATAATTTAGACATTACTTTGTGTTTGATTATACCTTTCAGCTCCAGTAACACGTTGTGTATTTCTCCATCTGTGACTCCTCGGTTACATCTACACTTGTGGGCAGCAGCTGTTTTTTTTTTGTTGTTGTTTTTTTGTTTTTTTCAGCCCTATGGGAAAAGAGGTCCAGTCAGCCAACAGAAGCCTAAAAGGAAAGTAAGAGAAAATACAAACTTTCAAAATAAAAAGATTCAATATCGCAACAAGAAAATTCTCCCGTGAGAAACTCACTTAGCAACCTTAGACAAAGTGGATAGAAGCAGATGCTCAAGAGGTAGATAGTCAAGGCAAGATAATGGAGAGTAAGGAAAGATGGATCTTTTGTTGTAAACACGGGGGGTGCAATTAAACATCATGTGTACAGCTGCTCTGAACGATTTTATTGAAGGCCATACGGAGTTACTACAAAACACGCCGCTGCTAATGGTGGAGAGAAGCGCTTTATTTTGAAGAGAGATCAGTCGAGAGCCTAATCAGAGCTGTTTTTGCATATTTATCTTGCGTGAGTAGGGCCGGATTATTTCGATGCTGTTTTGTGCAGCAACATTGTTTGCATCTATTTGAGAGGTTTGTCGGATGTTGTTATGCACCTGAATGAACCCTACAGGCACGGTGAGCTATAGTGCTTCCTCTGCCTCTAAGGCTGCAGAGGCGGCTCTCCTGCACTTGCTTGATGGCTTTGTAAAGACAGTCAAGGTACAGTTGGAAAACATGGCATTTTGTTGAGAAATGTTGTAGCTGCTGGGGAGAGCAGAACTGGCAGTTCCCAGAGAAGAAGAGACAGGCTACATGATGGAGTAGGGAAGGGGGCTCTCATTTAGAAGATGAATACTGACAGGCGGTCTCCCGGCGGACCTGCTCCTTCTGTCCAACGCGAAACCTAAAGGAGAAGCACTCCTGATTAAGCACACACCTGGGTGGCTGAGTGGCATCAGCTGATCTCAGCCGTGGGAGCCTCTGATCAACCCAACACGCTCATTTTCTGCTCTTTCAATCCTTTTGTATCAAAGTATAATTGGCATGTTGTCGGTCTAAATCTGTGATTATATCTTAGGTGTTGGGGAACAGTCTCACCTGTTTGCCGACTGCTGAGGTTGGATGCACGTGATTAGGGAGAAAAACGAGTGCGTCTCGGTGGATAATGCAAAACGCTTTTGATTTACTCTACCAATGTAGCCTTGTTTTGTCTGTGAACCGCATATGTGTTTTTTTTTTGGGGGGGGTTCTCTGATCCGCCGCAACTCGATCGCATTAGGCATGTGCATCTTGGCCTACAGTGAAAGAGAAATAAAATACATTATGGCTTTAATGACAGGCGCAGCCATTAATGACTGGCACTTCCCAGTGTTGTGTACCATCTACCTCGGATTTAAAAAAAAAAAGTGCGGTCCTCCCTCTCGCTAAAGCTCTGATCTTGTAGTCTCATTAAAGCTCACAGTTTTTCTTTTTTCCCTTTCCCTTCTGAATAAAACTTTCTTCCTTTCGGAATCGATTCCCTTCTAATTAGAACCACCCTTTCTTTGCGTCCGTCATCTAATTAAAAGGCTCCCATTCACTTTTCTATATGTCGATCCACTTAGCAGCACATAAAAAAATCTCACTTTTTTTCTCTGTTCACAGATCGCTCCAGAAAGTTTCAGCCTCTACAACCCGAAGCTCTCCTCTGAAGACAATTCTTTCGCCGTTCCTCTTCTCATGTCCACAGTAAATTGGACTGAGAGTTGTTGGTAATTGAAGATCATTGTCTCCCTCCTCAGGCAGTGGGGCTTCGCCATAGCCCTAACAATACACCTCTCTCCCTCGGCATCCAGCCAATTTCAGTCCATCCACTTTGTTGCTTCCCCAGACTGGATCTTCTAAAGCCATGTGGAAATGGAGGTTCCATCTCGAACCCAGAGTGCAGAAACACTTTTTTCAGCTAGTTTTGTTCCACTGTCCTCGGAGCCGGACCCGTATCTCCCAGGAGAAGTATCTCTCCCAGTTCACTAACTTACAGCCCTGACTTACTGTGTTTTCAGACAAGAACTACACACACCAGGCCTGGCTGTCCAATTACGATAGTGCAGATTGTGCCTCAAAACAAAAACACATTGAATTCAAGATAATGGTGAGTCTCAAAGCCATTATTCAGTGCATGATGTGTTTTTGAAGAAACGGTTGAGGGACTTTGAATAGTCTCAGTAAAAAAAATAATAAAGCATATGTTTTGGGTGCCACATGCTGTCACATTTTTTCTTTTCCACTCTCCATAAATTTGTTCTTTTGTTGCCAGGAGACAGAAAGTCTTTTGTTCTGGGGAGGAAAATGGGGGAAAAGTGAGACTTGATAACCTCTCGGCTGAACTCTCAAAGATTTCATGATGGAATGGAGAATATTCTCCAGAGGATATATTGACTTCATAAAGAGTTTTAAAGTGTGAAAATGAGCCCTTTTTTCTGAGCAACACTAATCATGTAATGTAAAAGTACTCTATTGTAGGAGAGAAGCAGGAAGTCAAATGCATTTTAAATTTATTTCTTACACCAAAACTGACATGTTTCACTTTTATAATGAGTACTCCCTTCACACTTGACTAAACTTGTATTTCCTTTTTGTTCATGTGAGATGGAAGACGCCAGCGGAGCTCTACTCTTTCTCTTTCTCATCACTGTGAATGTGCCTGAAGTAGATCTGACGAGTGCGGTCAGGTTTCTCAGACATAGTCAGAAAATTAAAATGAATAAAGCAGCTACATCCAAAGTCAATTATTCCAGATCTGTTGTTTGCGTTGGTATAATTCTGTAAGAAAAAAAGCAGAGGTTGTGATAGAGAACAAGATAATACATGAGTAGCAATGGACCTTATTCAAGAGAGACACCATATTTCATTTTCGCAAATGAAAACGATACTGTGACCAATAGATGTACGGTCTGCACAATGGGTTGTACCGCTGTGTCGATCTGGGTTGGACTTGCAGATTTTATTTGTAAAGAGCACGTAATGTCTGATTAAAAAAGCATTTATACTGTGTTTGTTTTTATTTATTTAAAAAAAAAAAATTCTGTCTTTGTGCCAGTGTAAATATTCAAAAGTAGAAATCTGAACTACTGGCCCGAGCAAGCAAATAGAAAAAAATCTTGATCCTTCAACTGACGCAATCTGTGAAAAATACATGTGGTAAAAATCAGACACGACACAGTACCGTGAGACAGTAAAACAGGATTAAATATGGCGTCCACCCTGAATAAGCCCATATCACTGAAAAGTTTCAGTTATGTAAGCCAGAAGTTTCTCTATCCTTATTGTTTTTCCTCAGAAGGTGGTGTAATCTCTCTTCATGGGGAAGTAACTTTAAAGGCCTGTTGTGGTTTAGGCTGTTTTGTGGCGGCTATGGAGCGTTTACACGCAAATTCTTCTGCAAAGCAGGTGACAAATCGTTGCGTTCCTTGTGTCAGTTGGGCGATAGGGCCACTCATGCAAAGCAATGTTTCCGGCTGCTTCAAATGAGATTCATATCATGAACGAACACTTTCTTACCTTACAGCGCAGAGAGAAAATGGTCCAGCGCTAACCCTCTCCCAGCGGCTTTATAAAGAGGTGATCTTGAGGGGAAAAAATCCCACTTAAGCTTCAGGTTTGGGGATGAAATGAATTCATCATTTTATAGGCCTGCATAAATGAAAGGCTTTCTGTTAGATAACCTGCTTCATCTATATTCACCCATCAAATTCAAACCTAAAAATGAATTACGAACGGAGTCTATTACTCTCAATACTGCAAATACAGAGCTTCAATCATCCAATGTCCAGATCATTTTAATATGTTATAATTAGTTTGCAAAGTGTAGTTTTGAAAACGAAAATAAGCTAGATATAATGAAGCATTCTTATCTAGTAACCTGTTGCTAAAAAAAAGCTATGTTTAAGCATACATGAATCCAGGGCGGTCATCTAGGCGCCATATTTTACCAAGGCAATTTCAGTAATCAGGGACATAAAAACGATCTGACAACTAAGGTCTCAAATTTTAACTCAGTCTATCTTTACAATACGACACAATATTTAAAAGGCTTCTAAGATGAAACATTAATATGGGATATCATTTGAAATAGAGCTGAAGAAACATCAGTCAATAACGTAACCTCAATAATTTCAACTAAAATGTGTTGCAACCATGTATGAATGAAAATTTTGGTCATTCAGTGTTTTTGGTGGACAAAATGCTAACAGTGAGGTCAAAGACTTAAAAACACACTAAAAGTGACTTGTAAAACTTTTTTTTTTAATCTATTATCAACACCAACTTACAATAATCAAAGACGACTTCTCTTAAATGTTTATCTTCCCTCAAGCAGACGGTCGTATAAAGTCAGCGTCTGCCATACTATGCAAGGAAAGCTGATGGGCTCATGAAATTGAATCACGAAGCAATATTTTTGAAAGGGGGCGCTGATGTGTTCTTGTTCTTGAATCCCGAATTTCTAAACAGTTTATTCAACGTTCATAAATATAGCCTACGTTACATTTCACGTGGCTTTTTTTGCTCCTTGGGAAACTAATGATATTTCAAGTCCAGTCAAATAAAATATGTCATGAATACAGTGGGGAAAAAAAGTATTTAGTCAGCCACCAATTGTGCAAGTTCTCCCACTTAAAAAGATGAGAGAGGCCTGTAATTTTCATCATAGGTATACCTCAACTATGAGAGACAAAATGAGAAAAAAAATCCTCCAGAAAATCACATTGTAGGATTTTTAAAGAATTTATTTGCAAATTATGGTGGAAAATAAGTATTTGGTCAATAACAAAATTTCATCTCAATACTTTGTTATATACCCTTTGTTGGCA
>JADLZM010024809.1:20575-35185 GCA_018148995.1 Sinocyclocheilus maitianheensis | reverse complement strand
GGATTTTTTTTTTCTCATTTTGTCTCTCATAGTTGAGGTATACCTATGATGAAAATTACAGGCCTCTCTCATCTTTTTAAGTGGGAGAACTTGCACAATTGGTGGCTGACTAAATACTTTTTTGCCCCACTGTATCATGTGGCATTCAATTACATATTTTTTTAATTATATATGGGCTAATGAGGGGTGTAATATTTTGGTTGAAATATGCTTTTAAAATATATATTATGAATAAAATATAGCCTATACTCCACCATTCAAAAAAAGGTCATGTAAGATGTTTTAATGGGTTTGAAACAAATCTCTTCTGCTCAGTAAGGTTGCATTTATTTGATCAAAAAATACAGGAAAAACAATAAATCTACCATTTGAAAGAACTGCTTTCTATTTGAATATATTTTCAAATGTGTTTTCCTCTCATGCTAAAGGTCCATTACTCCAGCTTTCAGTGTCACATGATTCTTCAGAACTCATGCTGATTATTGCTCAAGAAACATTTCTTATTATTATTCTCGCTGGCACACCACACTGACAAAAAAAAGCAAGATTTGAATTTTAATGGACTATCACAAAGATATAAATCAGGACAGCACTAAAATAGTAACTGTTTTGAAAATGAGGAGCATATGTTTCCCATTTTTCTGCTTAGTTTTCTTTGAAGTATATTTGTAAGCAAACTTTGAAATATTCTTACAAAATCATGAAATATAGTAAAGGAGGGTTTACATTTCTTCCATCTGCATGTGTAAATGTGGTATTTACCCACCAAAATAATGTCCGCTATGTCAGAAACAGGAAATTCAATATATTCTCAAAAAACAGTTTTCTAAAACTAAGGCATAAATATTATTATTTTTCAGTGAAAGCTAATTGAAAACATGCCTATATTCTAAACAGGAATTTTCCTCAAGTCTTAAAGACCCTATACATTTGAATGGTACTGTAAATATAATAACTGTCCTCATTATAAACACAAAATAATAATCAACTTTAATATTCAGTGAAGACAATTAGACTGTTTTATTTGATGGGGGGGTGGGGGACCTGGCTAATGGCCCAAAAAAAGGTTGAGATCCACTGATGAATCGGTCAAATGGTTTAGCAAATCGGTTCGTGATTTGGTATGAATAAGTATGCTCTGAAACTTTTGAGCGGTTTCATGCTTTCTAACATGGAATACAGTGGTTTGGCGTGTGAGAAATATGTGAATATGCCAACCAACAAATTTAAAATTGAATTGGAGGAGCTTTTCTATTTGACATGGCATGAAAGCAGCACAATTCTTAAACTTAGCGTGACTCAGTTATTTCCAATCTGAGACCCGCAATTGGAAAATTGCTGCTTTATAACACAGAGAACAAAAGAGTACCAGGTTAAGTGAAAATTTACAGCTCATTGAAACAAGTACATCATATCATTCAGCACTGAGGAAAAAAGCTATGCTAGGCATCTTTTAACAACTTTCATTTGACCGATTCATCAGAGAACCGACTCCATCGAGGGATTCGTTTGTGAATCAGGTAAAACATTTTCCAACCATAGTGTCAATTTTATTTAACCTGTAATATCTGTAATATCAATATGATATGATATGGATCATGTGACACTGAAGACTGTAGTAATGGCTGATGAAAATGCAACTTTGCATCACAGAAATAAATTATATTTTAAAGTATATTAAAATAGAAAACCATTATTTTAAATGGTAATATTTTTCTGTATTTTTGGTCAAATAAATGCAGCCATGATGAACAGAAGGGTCTTCTTTAAAACACATTAAAAATCTTACTGATCCCAAACTTTTGAACAGCAGTTTCTATACACACACACACACACACACACACACATATATATATATATATATATATATATATATATATAATTTTTATTTTTTTTGTCAGTTGTGTTTCAATAGCTATACCCATTTTGACATTTTTTTTTTAATTATGACATTTTTAAAAAGAGATCTTTGAGTTCATATGAAAATCTGTGATTTTTGTATCTTGGCAAATCTGAACACAGTTTTTGATGTTGTTGAGGATTATTTTTTCTCTCTCTCTCCCTCTCTATGAAAACACATCAGAGACATGTCAGCAAAAGTCTCCATTTGCTCTCTATTTAATGTGTAACTGTCTAGGAGAAACCATTGAGATATACAGACGGATCTCACAGGCCTCACACAGAGGTAGACTCTTCTCCCATTTCTGCCCCCTCCTCTGCTTCCACTCATTTGTACATGATTATTTGCTAAGGCCTAGATTCATCCCACCCCCTCCCTGTGGTTTACACCAGAGATAATTGGAGGAAAACTCTGCACAGATCAGCCTATGTGGATCTAATTGTCAACTCACCCTGGACTGTGCTCTTTGCCTCAGAGAAACCTGCACAAAAACAGTGGCCTGTCGGCAGTAATTCAAAATAATATATGATGATCGTTTGTGCTAGTTTAAATTAATCCTTTTGCTTCTCAAATTGAAGATTTCGTTTGACCTATTCCCCTCTTTCTCATTGGTCATCTTTGTTTCTCTCCGCTAGCTATAAACACGAAAGCGAGAGGCCATTTGTCTACGTTCTGCACACCCTGCCCTGTCTGTTCTCATAGGCGAAGTCACAAAGGAAGGAAGGAAAATACAGAGTGAAGCTGCAGGTTTGAAAACGAGAAATGAGGTCGTAAAACAAGTCACCGTCATCCTTGCCGCATTATCTGACAGCGCCGGCAAAAAAAGCTTAATTTCACGTCGAGCATGTTTGTGCTTTTGCGGGGCGCTGCTGTTATTCGCTGAGGGCATGAGACGAGAGCAGAGAGCTGGGAATAAACCAAGCAGGATGTCATCTGTCACAGAATGCCGGCAAGGTGACAGACAGCCACCCGTGGCACTTTATTAGTAGTTATGAAAATTATAGCTGTGCTTCAAACAAACGGGGCATAATTCATGTCAAACTGCTCCCTACATGTTAAAAAATCATAATTCATAGATGGATAACTGTATACTGATTGTTGAGGAAGATGCTCTGTTTTGACAATCAGCAAATTGTATGGTAGAAAGATCTTTTTCTTTTTTTTTTTTCTTTTAAGGCAGTTGTGAAATCCTGAGCCTCATGTTGGACATCAGTCTTTATTCGATGGTGAAACCATGAAGCACTTGTGGGCTTTTGATGTATGGATGCACTGACCGCCTTCGTGGTTCATTTGCGTTGGTGGCCAACAGACTGATAGCATTCAGTTTTTGTTGTTGTTTAAAGGTGCTGTATGTAATTTTTTGACTGTACTAAAGATAAATAATATACCATATGTTTGCAGACATTTAGGAAATATGCTAAGATTACATAATTGTTTCTCTGAAAAAAACAATGTTTCAGAGTTTTGGTCTGTGTGATTCCGCCCACTGCCAATTTACACTATAATATTTTGACAACCCTGGTTGCCAGTTGGTGGATAACACAGTTTATTGCAGCCATGGAAGCCAGCAAACAAACTGCATCAGAGTTCGCAGATTCAACCGACCTAAAAAGCCTCGGTATCCATCTAAAAATCTCTGTGACCAGAGCCATATTAAAACACAAGTAAATCAGCTTACACTGTAAAGCTCATCACTGTCAATTGCGCTCGGTCCTGTTGCGTATCCTCAATCTGGCAACCCGCGTAAGCCTTTGAGTCTTGAGGAGGAGGGGTTGGGAGAAACTACTTTCTCCAATATTTTTAATATGTACTGCAGTACCCATTTAATCAAAGTTACAGTGAGACGCTTACAATGGAAGTAAATGGGGAAATTTTTGGAGGATTTAAAAGCAAGAATGTGAATTTTATAAAAACTTACAATGAATTTTCTGTTAAAAACGTGTATTATTTGAGCTCAAAAGCTGTCTAACTTAATAACTTTTATAGCCTTTTTAGGGTTTCAGGATTTGTGTTGTTGCATTGTCATTTTGTCATGCATTGTCATGACTTTTGAAACAGAGTATTTTAACATTTATGGATTGCCTTCTTTCACTTCTATTGAAAGTTTGCCTTTTTTTAAAGTAAAGGAGATACAAATGGAAATGTAATTAATTAATCAGCATTATACCACAAATACTGTCAATTGAGCTTAATTTAGGGGAGAAAAAGGAGTAAAAGACAGCAGGCAGAGCAATTGTCTCTCAAAGTGCACAGGCCGGGTGGCTTATGATGGATCATACTGTATCCTTGAAACACCATCATTGGGATATATTCTAGTTGGAGACCATCTTGAATCCGGTTTGCTGTGAGAGCTGAATCCGATGCTTAAATTTGCTCACTGTGTGGTGGGTCGATCAACATTTAGATCCAGCAAGTTCATTTTATACCGGCGGTGGTTGTGTGAAAGTTCTCAATGCTGTGTAATGTGACTGTATGGGGTGTTGGCAGGCCGTTCTGTAATGTGATTGTGTATGCAGTGAGGAGCCGTTTAATGCGGGACTGCGTGCATTCGCTGGGCCGCAGCTAGTAAAGAGATGTTGCAGTGGGGAAGTCCTGCTGCACCATAATGTATTTACTCTGTAATTTGTGTTTCAGTGAGAGGCCATATATCCTATTTAAGAGTGACACCTCCCCTCCCTGCGGCCCACTGTATCCCTGCCGCTCTGACGGAGACCTCAGCTCGCTGTGCTGATGGATGAGCACGTCAAAGCCACTTCTGCTGCAACACACACACACACACACATACTTCTGTATGTAGCAACGTATTCGGACAAACAAACTCGAATGTGCACAAATACATGTATCTGAAATCAAATCACCACAGGCTGATTACTATTATTATTATTATATATTTTTTAATGATTATGATAATGAATACACTATTATTATGGCACTGTTTTATCATGTTTTAATTTCTTTTTAATTAAAATTAATTTTGAGATGTTTTTGTAAAGAGATTAAAGTAGTTTTTTATCATTTTTTATTATTATTATTTCTTAGAAAAATATACAAAGAAATACTTCACTACGTGTTATTATTAATATTGAATATAAATATCAGGGAAGCAGTTTTGTACTTTAATAATATAGCCTGAACAATAACAATAAAATAAGATTAATTATAATAATAACAATGATTATTATTATTATTATTATTAAGCATCATGCAATTAATGTTATTAATACACATTTAATATTGTTTTTATTATTAATTTAAATAGCATTTTGACGATCTTTGATTATTTTTTTTATCTTTTAATATTATTTCTTAGGAAAAAGTTGCAAAACTGCTTCACTACTTATTAATGTTCATTAGTAATAATAACAACAACAACTTCATTTATATTTCTTTTATATTACTTTTTCTTGATGGTTACAACCAGCCATTAAATTGTTGAGAATATTGTAAATGTGTTTACAAACTATTAAAAACCAACATTAATATGAGAACATTAATAAGAGCTTGGCACTAGATTTAAAATATATTCCCCCCCTTTTTTTTTTGTCTTTTTCACCGCGGACACTCATTTGCTTATGCACCTATATATATGTGTACACAAATAAATACATTCACATAAACCACTCATTGCTGCTACTTAAGCATCTCTGCATGTAAATTTTGTTTATTGTGCTCATGGCAGTGTGTCAAACACATGTTGCATGTATTGAAGAGCCCAGCAGGCCCTCTGTCACCATGGTAACAGATGTGCATGACTGAAAGGTTTCTTCTCACCGCTTATACGACATGTTTAGATAACATGAGTTTGAAGCTTCTTTTCCCACGTCTATAGTTCAGTGTTTCTGGACATTTTAGATGTTGTGTTATTCAGGTAATCGAGCTGCTTCCGCTAATGAGAGGAATCAGGTGTTAGATAAAAGAGAGATCCAACATGTGCAGTGTTGGTGTTCCTCCAAGAGCAAGTTGAAAAACACTATTCCAGTTTATAGAACCTTCCTATGATAATTTCAGAGATTATTGGCTAAATTTGCTGAATTTTTTGGATAGTTCTCATGATTATATAAATATTTTGGATGAAAGATAGAGATGAATATAAAAATAATACTTATTGGTTTGCCAGTGTGCTTCATGTTCTCATAGCATTGGCCTGTATTTGGACACTTAAGACTTATGTAAAATTCATAAATTTCATTATATAAGTTAACAAAATGTTAAACCAAATGGCATCTGCAAACAAATTAAACAAATGAACATTTCTGGGCCATTTTTTGCAATTATTTTATCCAGCTGGTCCATCACATTAACTGACATGTTTGGCAAGCAAGCTATTTATTATTTTAAACTTTATATTACAATTACCTTTTTTTATTTTTTACACAGAGCTGAAATAGGCTTCCACATACTTGTCATTTCAAACCCAACAAACTGCCCCAAAAAATTAAGGGAACACTTAAATCACACATTAGATCTCGATGAACAAAATATTCCAGTTGAAAATCTTCACTTATATACATTGTGTAATTCACTGAGAACAAAATGATGTGGTGTGAAATGGTCAATGAAAACCAAAATCATCAACCCACTAAGGGCTGAAATTACAGGCTGATCCAACGTGAATGAATTTCATCACAGCAACTCATAATATAAGTCAGTAGTGTGTATGGCCCCCACATGTCTGTGTGCACTCCCGACAATGTCTAGGCATGCTCATAATGAGATAGCGGATGGTGTCCTGGGAATCTTGTCCCAGACTTGGATCAGGGTATCAGTGAGCTCCTGGACCGTCTGTGGTGCTACTTGGTGGCTTCAAATGCTCCGATACATAACGTATATGTAATTTATTGTATGTAATTACTTAATGTAATGATTAAGTGTTCCCTTAATTTTTTTTTAGCAGCATAATTTCATCAGTAGTTTTTCTTGTCTTATCTTTCTTTAAAATGAATGCCTCTTGGTTTGATATTTCGTTATATAATGCAGTGACATTCATGCATTTTTTAAGTGTGGCTTAAGCATCCAGATACTTTTTAGGGCCACTGTACTTCTAAATAATTCATGTGCCTACAGCAAGTTTACTTTGCTGAAGATCCTCAACCATCACAGTTCTCTCGATTGAATAAAACTACCGAGCTGAACTAATGAATCTGCAAAAACAAAGGGCTTCCATCGTTCACCAATTAAAGAAGTGCGAGACTCTGCAAGTGCAAATGTCACTCTCAGATAGCATCTTATCATCACGCTAAAATTCAGCACGCCTGTTCCTGTACATGATTCGTTCTTGTGGGTCATGAGTTCCTGGTAATTGAAGTGCCAAAAAGATGGAGGTGGCAGCACCCATCGGAGGAGAGAAAACTCTCTGGGGCCCTTTTACCTCTAGACTATCCTCTGTGGGGTACAAGAAAAGGTACATATACTGTATACGCTGCAAGTGTAAAACAGCAAGTGAGAAGTGGATCTTTCCAGATCTTCAGACTGCAACGGCTCATCTTTTGGTGCACAACATCTCCTTATGCAGTCACAACCTGCTGCCGGGGGCAGAGAGCAAGAAGTGCTTCTGTTAATATGCGGTAGAATAAGCACATGCGGTGTCTCTTTTTGAAAAGGAAATCGATGAGTCCTGCTAACACATGTCTCCAGTGGAAAGTGGGACAGTTGTGCTGACTCAAGATTGATCATATGATGGACATAGAGGTCCATCAGCTGAGCTGGGTTTGTGTGCGTGTTTAAATGCATACGTTTTTTGCACCACTGAGGAAAAGCAGAAATAAGTCTGCAAATTCCCTCCTGTCCATAATCAAGTCTGGGTCAGCACTGATAACATATTTAAAGATCCTTTATTTATGACCACAGTGACAGAGCTGTAATGGGTCAATGGTGATAAGACCTAAATGGACATGAAGACGTACATTATAAATGTCTAAGCACAGCGCTAAAAGGCCCTCTTTAAAACAACTCCAAACTCTCCCAACCTTATTTAATTAAAATGGCCAGCCGATAAAAATGCTTACACACTATTTCAGTCACTTAGAGCTCATGAAATATTTCCCAGTGTGCACTGAGGCACAGATGGAAAGAGAGTGATGGCAAACTTACGGGCAGCCAGTGCTCGCACATCAGACAGTTTGTCACAGGACACATCTCTGCACACAAAAATGCTCTTGACTGGAAGTTGGGAGCACAAATTCACTATTCTTTTAGTAGAGGAAAAAAGTAAAGGTCTGTCTGTGCCAGAGAACTTGAAGTAGTACATTTCCTTCAGAATGTTTTTTTTCCTTGCCACAGTTGCCCTTGGTTTGCTCAATGGTGAATTTGTAAGGTCCTATTTTCAGTAAAGGTTATTTGAAACAAAATGCATTGTGAAAAGCACTATACAAATAAAACTTGACTTCTTTTCAGTGACTGACTGACTGACTGTCAGTCCTGGCCTATTTGCAATTTCTCAGGAACAAGTACGTTTTGTTTGGCCAGTGAACCTACAGCAATAGTTTTGAAACTGTATTATTTCTTGTCCCAAACCTGCATGATTATTTCTTCACTGGAACACAAAAAGTTAATTCAAAATATATATATGACACAAAACTATAGTATGACTTGAAATATAATGCATGAGTCATTTGGTTTGTTTTATTTATTCTTTTATGCTTTTGTGCCTTTTTTTCCATTTGAAAGGTCCAGTCACTATTCATTGTAAATGGATGAAAAAAAATCGACATGGATGTTATTTAAAATGTGTCATTTTGTGTTGCACTGAAAAAAGTAAGTTATACAGGTTTGGAATAACATGAGGATAATTAAATAATCACAGAATTTTCTTTTTTGGCTGAACTAATCCTTGTCTTGTAATGCCTTCAATTGGTCTATCAATCAACTATATTTTCATTGATCCATCCAACTAACCAGCCCATCAATCCATCCATCAGAAAAGCTATTGTCTCAATGTCAGAGCTTCACAGAGAGAGTAAATCAATAGTCTCTGAATCAGTATCAGTATCTGGAATGAACCATTGAGAGCAATTAACTGAACATATTGTTTATACATCGACTAGTTGATGTTGACGACAGTATATTTAAATATATGTTGTTGAGGTTTGTGTATATTTAAATTAAAGGTGTGTTCAGTAGTTGTTTAGCTACGTTAGCATCACTGTTCTTTGTGTACTTTGAGTACCGATACCACAGTGGTGTTAGATGCTGCACTGCCATCTATTGACGTGGTTCAGCATGATTGTCACTTGAGTTTCATGTCCATTGTCCAAAAAAAACCAAAACACCTTGGGAATCACTACTCAGGATTTTCTGTCAATAAATCTTCCCACCTTGTGTTTGCTGTACCTATGCTTATGCTTGTTTTTTTTATCTTCTTTCTTCTGTCAACAGACCTTTTCTGCTTCTTAAACCATACAGTTATTAATTTGTCCATTGTCTCTACCAATAAAGTATGATAAAATGGGTGTAGTCTAATTTTCATCTTCACATAACCAAACAATATTATGCTATAGCATATCTACAGAGACGGCAGCCAATGAGTGCAAGGTAATTCATTTCAGCATAGTGAAACACACCATATATGATTAAAATACTTTTTAATAGAGAACTATTATAGTACAGTCTTCATCCCATGGGAGTGTAGACCATTCCCTTTTCAACAGAATACTTCATAATGCGTAAAATTCGGACCAAACTATTGATTGAACCTGTGTTTGCCATGGTCTTTACTGCTGTACAGTGATTTCACTATTGTAGAGGTGAAGTCAAAATAATACAGTATCTCTCTGCACACAGAATAGAGAAAGTCACAATGTTACTCAACATATTGCAACTCAAGTGCAGCAAATGAAAGACATTTTTCTTTGCTTGTACATCAGTCAATTGTTGATCCACACACACACACACAACTCAGTTAACAAAGGTGTTTTGACAGCAATACATCTTTTTTCTCTAGATGCTAAGGAGGCTGTTACAATATGTTGTGTGGGACCTATTAATATATGCAGTGCAAACAAGCATTTCAAAATTGTCTCCTAGTGACTTATGTTTGACAGGGTCAAATTAATGAGCTGTTTGTGTCAAATAGTTTCATCATTTTGGAATAGCTGCCTAATGAATGCAAGCTGCACTAATACTGTAGAGATACTGACGGTGCATGATGCGCTTGTGTACATAAGAAATCTTAATGCGATTTAGAAACAAGCATGATAAAGCGTCATCATTTGCACTTGGCTTCTGCTTGTGTTTTCTAATGCCTTATGAACAGTTTGCCTTCAAAAAAAGATACTACACACCCTAACTTTCATGAGAGGCCTTATCCGAAATATTGCTGAGGTTTAAATTTGGGTCATCAGAGCCACTTTTGAAAGCAATTGTCTACATTCATATTTAATGACTTTTATAAATATTCATTAATTATGGATGCTTTTCTGAATCTGTCCCCAGGATGACATAAGAGAGGGGTGTGATAGAAAGTTGGGGCTTTAATGGATTTCCTGCATCCGGTAAGTATCAGCTGTTTTATCCAACAAATATACATATAATGGCTTAAGCTGATTGTGATTTGTAGTATTTATGATATTTTAAATAAAAGACGGACCTCTATTGGGTACAATTGCCAAATGAATTATGATGGATATTTAAAATACAAAGGAATTCATTTGACCGCACTCCAAGCTACTCCATTATGGGTAAAATTTGCATTAAATGTTAATGGGGTGAAACAATAAATGTTTTTTTTTATTATTTATTAGTGTCCAGAAAGGTGAACTAACTGCCCCCCAAGGGCAAATGGCACTCTGTTAACTAAGTTCTGTGAAATTAACCTGAATCCGTCATGGTTGTGTTCATAAAAACAGAGAACCTGGACCCATAAAATTGCAATTTCATGCATCGCTCCTGTTAATCTCATTCATTCTCCTTCATCTTTTCTCCTTGAACTAGAATCACGATCAAGCTCCTCTATGCCATGGTTCCTCTTACACACCTCATTTGATTTCTCTGTCTTTTTATCTTTCTGTCTCCCACTGCCTGTCTGTTCCTGGCAGGTAGGAGTTGTGTGTTGTCTGACATCCCGGGAGCTGTGATGGCTTTGGTCAGCAGTTTTAAAGAGTAATGACTGCAGTGGTCGCCAGACTCTTGCTGTGGGGTGTCACCGGCAGAACCGTTTAATGTATCCTGTTTGCTCTATTACAGTCTGCCAATCCAATGAGCTCCTGCAGCCCTGGACCTTTACAGATGATGCGGAGACAGACCCGAGAGTCACGTTTAGCCTCGCGGAAACGCTCATGGCAAAGGCTCTAAAACGAATGCAGTGAAGGAATGGCCTGACTGAAGACTCGTTGCAGAATCCTTGCCTTTATTTTTGCTCCTATCATTGTTCCTCTGTTAAAATCAATTCAGTCACTAAACTAAAAGGAACGAATGTTGATTATTATGCAATATTTTTAATGGAATAGTGCAGTGTTTAATATAAATCAATTTGAATTTGTATGCCCTCATAATGCTTCATCAAAAACATTATTTTCTGATGGAACGGTAATCAGGAGAATAATTGCTTCTCTCTCTCACTTAAGATCACGGCAGTTAGCAAAATACAATGATCCATTCAATTCCCAATGGACAAAATCAAGTCGCACCCTACATTTTTCCTCGTTCAAGAAGCCTTTTCACTCGGATATACATTACAATATGGAAGAAAAGATGATTGCAACTTCCTTTTAATGCTGACTTAATACAAATAAGCTGTATGTAGGCTGGTACAGTTAATGTTGATTAATCCAAATAATGTGGGTTATAAACTCAGGCAGGAGTCTATCATACTTGATTTGCTGCCCTGATGAAATATGCAGTGAAAACATTAAGGCCACTTTGCCAATAATGCAAAATAAGCCTTGCCAACTTGTAAAGCATTCAAGCTAGTGAGTGCGAGGGAGCTTATTAGATCGTCAGCGGAAGTAATGGATGTCATTTGCAGATGCATACGCTTCCAGTAGGATTGTATGAAAGACAGGACAAATCTGATTATGGAGCAAAACGCCTGTTGTGTGGAAAAGATTGTTTACATTTGAAATCAGTTAAACTGAGAAGGGACTCCGGCTTACTGATCCCACAGTATACAGCTGGTATAAAGCCTCAGTCTGTTTTCTGGAACATTCTGTTTGGTGGCTTTTTTAATTAACTGGGGGTGAAGATTGCGTCTGATTCTCTGACGAGTGAATCACACGGAATTCAAACCCAGCACTAAGCTGCAGAAACAATGAGCTGCATTTATAGCATCTCCCACTCTGAAGAAGAATAGACAGGATGACCAGAGACAGGAGCGCATACTAATCTATCCAGCTGGCATTTCCTGTCAATATTTACAGCGTAGCAGCCATCAGCTTGGCATCCCCATTTGTACGCATTGGATTTGTACGCATCAACAATCTATGATTTCTATTTCTATGGCAGACATTTATCATTTAATTACCAGCAACAGGTTGGAGGTAGAGGAGATGAGCACGGTGAAACTTGCTCCCAGCGAGGCTGGCGTTACAGAACTGCTGCAAAGCTCAAGAGCTCCCCCACATGCTGCCTGCAGAGCCGGAATAATACTCCCTTCAGTCATCTGCAGTTATTGCTCAAGCAATCGTGCCGTATTGAACTGACTTCAGAACAGTAAAGCATAGATGTGTGGCAAGAAATAATGCAGGCACAAATTATCCCCCAGAGTGCCATGAGAAAGCGGGGCGGCTGGTCTGCGATGGCGTCCAGGGGGACAGACTGCACAGAGAGGCGGTCGCAGAGTGAGCCTGATGTTTTCCCACACGACGCGCAGTTCTTCAGAAGCTGAGGAGATCCGACGGTTGGTTATTGAATAACAGCAACACTCTGCCACAAACACATATTTTATTGAAAGTTTGTTGGTGGATGGGGGAGAAGAGCAAATCCTCTTTTGTTCTTATAAACTTGAGTGGAAGAGTCACCCCGGAGGTGACTTGTCATACGATATGTGTAGTGTCATTGTTTCAAAGTGCAGCTTCTTTCCTCTAGGGCGACAGCACTGTGGGACACGGCTTCTGTCATTTTTCATAATAAATATACATGAGTTTATTCATTTTCTTCCAAAGCGGGGAAATATGAACTTGAACGCCTGTAGAAACAGAGACGATCTCGTTATTGCTGGTGACAAATGTAATTTTATTTTCCACTCAAGTCTCTATCATGCTTCAATCCCTGTTGGCTAGAATATTGTCCATAATGATCCTTAATCTCATCATTCTTTATAAATTCCCTCTGCCTATTCGTGGGTGCTGCTGGCCCGAGGATTGCTAGTTCAATTCACAGAGCTGACAGAGTGTAAATCAGCCAAGATCATCACATTCTGCCTGTGTCCTCCTGATCCTTTTCTTTACCAGTCTAATCGTGGATTCGGTTGTTTAAGTTTAGCAAGGGTGTAAAAGTTTAGAGCACCGTAATAAAAATGGTCATAAATGTGACAAAAACTACAAATGTTTGTCATTAGTTTAATGTTCTAGCAGTTAGTTTCAGTAGTTTAATAGTTATTTGGTATCTGCTTTTGTAAGATATAATTTCATCAGAGATTGTTTCCTGCATGCAACAATGAACACAGAGCGAGTTGTGACATCCAAACTACAAATAAATTACTCTTAACTGTTTTCCTTTTTCTTTTCTTTTTTTCCATTAGTCACTCAAAAAGGTAAAAAAAAACTGACTCAGTGTCAGTCAGTAAAGTTAACAACTGACTAAACAAAACAATACACTTTAGTAACACTTACTGTACATCATCCTTATTACTAACTGATTGTTCATATGTCAGTGCGTAATTAAAGATACATATTCACAATAGCTTTTATTATTGTGATCAATAAATGATAGTATCATAAAAACATGTAAAGAGAAACAAAACATTTTTTTTCAATCAGATGACTAAAGTGTAAGCATTAAAGTGAAACTTATGCTAAATAGTGTTTCCTACTACAGTGTATATATATATATATATATATATATATATAGTCAATCCTCCCTATACGCAAAATACATAAGCTGCGTAGGGCCCCGAAACACCAGGGGGCCCCCTTGCTCTCAAAGATGATTTAATTTTAGTTTCGTTTTTGAATTTTTTTTACCAGCAGTTATGAAAACATGAATGATAATTTATTTTAATGTGGTGTGCTGGCGCTCTTTCAACATAAAAATCAGTCAAATCATATAATGTGAATGTCGTACAGTCTTGCTCGAGACTAAAAAAACGAGTTTGTAAGCGTAACGAGCCTCGGAAGAGACATTGTTTCTCAAGCGCTTTCCGCGAGTGCGTTTCGAGACGGAGTGAAACACGGACAAATACGTTTCATTCATTCGTTCATAACCACTCATAAACACGGATGGATGGATGGATGGATGGAAGAATAGATAGAGAGAGAGATAGATAGATAGATAGATAGATAGATAGATAGATAGATAGATAGATAGATAGATAGATAGATAGATCGATAGATAGATCGATAGATCGATAAATAAAATAACAGGAAAATAAAGAAATAAATGACTTGATAAAAACAAATATAGTTCATTTGTAATAAAATGTTATTACTTTTTTCCATTATGTATTTTTCCTTTATGTATTATATTATTTTATGTATTTATTTTTTACATTTTTATTCTTTTTAATTTGTATTTTTTTCATTTATTTTTATATTTAATTGTTTTATTTATGTATTTTT
>JADLZM010024809.1:0-19133 GCA_018148995.1 Sinocyclocheilus maitianheensis | reverse complement strand
CTCCGTAGAGGGGGGGTAATGTCACAGTGTTTGTTGTGGTGACCTGGACTGGTCACTTGAGGGTGCTCTTCTGTTTTACGTTGTTTGTGTTAAACTCCATTTCCCATAGTCCCCTGCTCGTTAATTCTGTTCTGATCAGTAACACCTGTTTATCATTTACTCATTATGCCAGCTATATATATATATATATACCATGCTCACTCTGTCTGATTGCGTCTTGATTGTATTGTCTTCTCGGTTTGTGTTTTCTGTGGTCAGGTTGGATTACCTTTTGCAACGTTTTGTTCGGTTGTTACTTTCAATTAAACTGCACTTGGAACTTACCTTGTTTTCTCCTGGCATTCCGTGACATAGACAGACAGAAAACGGATGGATAGATGGGTGGATAGATAGATAATGTGTCAAATCATATAATGTGAATGTCGTACAGTCTTGCTCGAGACAAAAAAACGAGTTGAAAGCATATCGAGCCGCGGAAGAGACACTGTTTCTCAAGCGCTTTCCGCGAGCGCGATTCGAGACACGGAGTGAAACACGGACAAATGCGTTTCATTCATTCGTTCATAACCCCTCATAAACACCCCCCACCCCATATATATACATATATATTGTTCCTTAAAGGTTTTTTTTTTTTTTTGTTCTGAAGCCATGTGAACACTTACTAAAGCAAATGTTTTAAAATATCATGTTGCTTACAATGAAACCAGGGCAAGCGACGTGAATAAATGTTCTTGCAGTGACTGATTTTAAAGCAACAGGTTGCTGTGCAAGGTGACGGTGGTCACTGTGACCCTCTGATTTGCTTTCAAAGGCGACCATTAAGATTGAAGTGTGCGGGTGCGATTCTTTTGAAATGACATATTAGCAGCACAGAGAGCAATCATAAGCTGTAGCCTTCAGCCTTGCTTCATTCATTATACATCCATGGCTGGCCGTTTACACCACGCTTTCCAGTCCCCACCACATGCAGCCTCCGCCAGAGAGAGGGGACCAAAGGGAGATGCTAGAGTCGGCTGCTATTAACAGAATTAACTCCAGCTGGGAGCACTGCCCTGGGAGAACACACCAATTCCATTATCTCAGCTGGACCCGAGCCACTCCTTTCCTCTTGATCACCCAGTAACACCACACCACAGCCGAAGTGCTCAGAGCTGCTCACTGCTCTCGGGCCAGTTCCCGCTGGACCAGCACTCTGTATGTTTGAACTCTCTAGCACTCGCTGAACAGCAGCATAACTAAAGCATTTGCACTTGAAATATTCATCTGGCCCTCACAAACACACACCGCACAACCACATTTCAATCTTTCCTCAAGAATGTGCTTTTTATGTTTCCATACTTTTTATGCAGCTATTTTTGCCCCAGTTCAAATGATTCATCTTGGGGCTTTTTTCCAGAGTTTTGTTGAACTTTGTTGAACTGAAGACTTTTGTAAGTTATCTTTGGTTTATTCCAACAATGAGTGAGTGAGCGAGCGAGCGAGCAACAGTGAGATAGACGGACGGACAGGCAGACAGACAGATAGATAGAAAACGGATGGATGGATGGATGGATGGATGGACAGTTTAGAAAGATTGATAGATGGACAGACAGACACAGTAAAATGGATGGATGGATAGGCAGACAGATTTTTTGGAGAGACAGAAATGCAGGTAAGAGACAGGTATATACACAGACAGGTAGATGGATGTATGGAAAGAGTGACAGCAGGTAAGATACATTGAGAGATGTACTGGTAGACAGAAAAGCAGACGGACAGGTAAAACAGATAGACAGTCAGACAGACAGGTGGAAGTCAGAAGACATATTGTAATATAGCCATGCTTAACTGAGAAGAAAAAAAACTTGGATAATTTGGATAGTATATGTATTACATAATACTGTTTGTTACATTGCAGGATGTTTGAGTCCATTAGGGATGTGAAGATGTTTCTAATAAATAAAGGTTTGTTGCACTCAGCCATTCATTTCACAACCATGAAATGCTGAACACAGCACACTTTATACTAACGTTTCTTACAGGCAATTTTCGTTTTCAGTGTCAGGACTGTGTTTACACAGTCTTCTCTGAGTGCAGTGGCTTGGAGCATTTCACAAAAGGAAGTATGCTATTGATTGTAGCAGACCTCTAGTTGCTTTGTGCATTACTAATTGCATTTGCAGATTGATCAGAGAAACAGTGGACAGCCGTCTGTAGCACTCCATGGCGTTGGTTTTATGAATGAGGCTGCTTGGTATCGATCCGGTAATTCTTCCTCCAGGAATGCATTCTACTTGAAACATGCACTGTAAATAGTTTGATTCCCATCACACTGTAATGTTAACATCTCATCAGGATCTGTCAATAATTCAAATTTTCCAGAGAGATAAATAGTAATCATGCTAACACACGGAAAGCTTGGCACCGTGCTTGGCACGATTTTTCTACATTACTTTTTCTGTATTTGTTTCTTGTTACTTTGGTAAACCTGGAAAGTGTAAGTTATTGGAAACTATGGCAGAGAAGATAATAACAAGAATGCATTTTTTTTATTATTATTTATTGCTCATGCATCTACTTTCCTGAAAAGAAATGAACTCTTCCCCACCATTGATGAAATTTACAATCATTTACGAGACAACGCTTCCTCACCAATGACAAAATTTTCCAGCTTTCAATGTTTGCACTGTTAAATGGTAGAAGGCACTATTACACATCTTCTGATATAGTACTAAATGTAAGTTTTGAGATAATTATCAAAAGGGCAATTTTTTTAACATTGGCAGGGAAAGAGTTAAAGGGATAGTTCATCCAAAAAATCTGTTGTCATTTACTTGCCCTCAAGTTGTTCCAAACCTTTATGTTTCTTTCTTCTGTTGAACACAAAAAATATATTTTGAAGAATGTTGGTAACCAAACAATTGACGTAGCCACTGACGTCCAAAATGGAAAAAAAAAAACTGTTTGTTTTTGGCTTCATGAGGAATTAATTTCAGAAGGAAATAATTTCACTCCTTACAGATTTTATTCTTCAAAATATCTTCTTTTGTGTTCCACACATACAGGTTTGGGACAACTTGAGGTAAATGAGAACAGAATTTTAATTTTTGGGTGAACTATCTTATTTAACAAAAGAGTTCATACTGAATATTTTGCAAATGCAAGATTTCTATTGTGTAGTTTGTCTCATTAATTCTATAATTTTTTTTCAAGTAACAAACACCAGACAGTTCCTGTGCCTTTTAGAAGGAAAATAACAGCACCAGAAGGAAACAGAAAAAGAGCAAACTACATGCAAAATCAGTATAAGCAGTTTACAATGGTGTGTGTTTGCTGACATGTTGTTTCCCTGAGAACAGACATTCAAACAGATGTCAGAGTGTGTGGTCACATCTGTAGTGACAGGCGAAAATGAGAAACAAGAAAAAGCAAACGGCTGTGTTCTGTACTAACAGCGAGTGAGGTGATAAGCCCACACTTCCTCTCAGAGACCCAGCCTTCTGTGTGTTTGTGAGTGTAAAAGTTTCTGTATAATTTTGATAAGTCATTTGCAAAAGAAAGAAAGCATTTTTACGTTTTTACATGACATTTTAGGTGGTTGCTATGGTGCTCTGAGTAATTGCTAAGGCATTGCTAAGCAGTTGTTAGGGTATTTGGTGTTCTGAGTGGTTTCCAGTGTCTTCTGAATGGTTGCTAGGCAGTTCCTAAGGTGTTTTGGGTGGCTGCTATGACATTGCTAGTGTGCTCTGGCTGGTTACTAAGGCATTACTAGACAGTTGTTAGGGTGTTTGATGCATTGAGTGGTTGTTTGGATGTTGGGAGGCAATTGCTAGGTTGTTGCTAGGGTGTCTTTGATGGTTGCTAGGGCATTTCTATACACTTGCTCGGGGGTTTGAGGTGGTTGCTAGGGTGTTCTGGTTGGTTTCCAAGGCTTTACTAAGCTATTGTTTGGTTGTTTGATGTTCTGAGTGATTGCTGGGACATTGTGAGGCGGTTGCTAGGTTTTTGCTAGGGTGTTCTGGATGGTTATAAGGGCATTGCTAGGTGGGTTTCCATGGTGCTCTGGTTAGTTGCTAGGGCATTGCTAGGCAGCTGCTAGGGTGTTTGAGGTGGTTGTGAGGTGGTTGTCAGGTCTGTCTTTTTATATGATAATATGCCCCTGGTTTGTATGTCTATAAATGTTCTTGTGTGTGTACATTTTCTTGTTTGTGCTTTATTTATGCCTGTAGGTTTGATTTGATCCTCAGTCAGTTGCAATGTAATTCTTAATCTGGTATTTTTAATTGTGTGTGTGTGTGTGTGTGTGTGTGCTGATGAAAGATATTGACTGATTGATGGTAGAGATTGTGAGGGAGCAGACCCCTGTCAGGAGACACGGCTGTAGATTAATCTTTGCATACCAGCTGAGACAGATGAGTAACTGAATTCTCTGATGGCACTGATAACGTCTCACCACAAATGCTGCACACCACTGAAATCATCTCACCATTTGCAGAAAGACTAGGAATTGTTTTTTTTGTTTTTTGTTTTTTTTATTCACAATGTACTGTAAATCGCATTTGGTCATGTTTATTATAGTTGAGAGGGAATGTTTGAACCCTTTGGATTTTTTTTTTTTTTTTTCAGTAACAGAGGTTTTACTTGTTAATGGATAAATGGTTCATATACTTTTTCTTTTGCCCTTGATTAAAGCCATTGATTATGCATTTAACTCTGGGTTATCATATTTTTAAACTTTGGGTTAAGACCAGCTGTAACTCTTGCTAGAGAAATGTTTCACACTGGTAATTTTGAAAGAAGTTTAGCACAGCTAAAAATGATGAGTGATGAAATGAGTATTATTTTTTTAGTATATTTCATGAGACTTACTGTAAGACAACCAGACTTACATAACAACATTATAAAAAGCGTCACAAACTGTATTTATCCAGTCAATGTTATTGACCTCATAAATATGCAAATAAGAATCTTAACCTAGGGTTTACAAACCAACAGTGTGAAATCTCAGAACCTGTTAACAAGTGTAAAAGGCCCATTGAATCTTGTATATCTTATTTTAAAAAGATGAAAATTGCTTAACTTGTTTTGATGAGTTACAGTAAAACATATTTTGATATGACTTGATCATACCATTTTTTACAGTGCAGAAAAAAAACTTCAGCTGCTTAAAGGAATAGTTAAACCAAAAATGAAAATTTGCTGAAAATGTACTCACCCTCGGGCCATCCAAGATGTACAGTAGATGAGTTTGTTTCTTCATCTGAACACATTTGGAGAAATTTAGCATTACATCACTTGCTCACCAATGGATCCTCTTCAGTGAATGGGTGCCATCAAAATAAGAGTCCGAACAGCCTATAAAAAAAATCTCAATAATCCACAACTAATGTAAGTAAACCACAAGCTGTTTGTAATAAATCCCTCATTGAGGTATTTTTAACTTAATCCATTTCTAAAATAAGTGTCCTCTAACTATATTATTGCTTTCTTTGGTTAAAAAATCATCACGTCTGAATCAGGAGAGAAACATGCACATTACCAGCATTGTTTACAAGCAAAAACAGTCATAAAAAAGTTCTAAACAAATACGTTGGTGGATTTTAATGTGAGAGGACAACAGGAATTTACTTTTTAACTGGAGAAAGTGATATTATTGAATATGGGCTCATATTTTGGCCAGAAGCAACAGTTTAAAGTTAAAATGTCTTGATCAATTTCTTTATTACAAACACTTTTCGCTTCACAAGACATTAATTGATGGACTGGAGTGGTGTAGATTACTTGTGGATTACTGTGATGTTTTTTCAGCTGTTTGGACTCTCATTCTGATGGCACCCATTCACTGCAGAGGATCCATTGGTGAGCAAGTGATGTAATGCAAGTGATGTAAATTTCTCCAAATCTGTTCCGATGAAGAAACAAACTCATCTACATTTTCGGTAGACTGAGCGAGAATACATTTACTTAAAATTTTCATTTTTGGGTGAATTCCTTTAATTCCTTTAATTTTCAGACAAGACTTCCTTAAGCCAAAGATATCAAAATCTATATTTTCAAACTCTGTTTTGTCCTCAGAAGGCTGCATACTTTGAACTGTGTTGCATGAGTTCCATGTCAAAGTTTAATTGAAGTACTTATATGTAAACAGACTTTTATGAAGGTTAGATCACATTTTGGGTTGCATTCATGTAGTAAACCAGATAATCGCAAACAACTGGAAATAACAATCCATGTCTTTATGTATTTAGGACATTAAGTCCTGCTGGAATGAGCACCCTTGCCTCTGAAATGACCGTCACGGCAAAATCCCCCACAAAATCTCTGTGGCCTGGCTACATATGCCCCCGATGAGCAGAGTTAAGCAGCATGAAGGCCCTGAAATATGATTTCTCATTTATATGTCTTGCATTTTGAATGAAACATTTATCACAGCATAAAAAATTATTGTTTTGAGGATTTTTTTCCTTTTGATTGCAATAAAGTTGCAAGGCACACTTTAAATCTGTGACTGCCCAGCACATTTACAAGAACAGAAGACAGTATACTATGTAATGAATTACTAAATTAGGTTTTTATTAGTTTCATGCCCCAGAACATTGCACCCCCTTTTTCATAATTACCTTTATTACTCTGAGAACTCTGAGAATGCATTGCACTGCTTAAAATTTTTTTACTCTGAGAATGCATTGCACTGCTTAAAAAAATTTAATTGAAAATTCATATTTTGATAATAAAACTAAGTAGCACATTTACAACTGTCATGCTTATGTTATCTGTCTCGACTGGAAAATGGGGACATTGTGTTGTTTTTGTTTGCTTAAGGAAACGGAGCACCGAGAGTCTAACTAAAAGGCTAAATGGCATTTCTGAGTAGTAATTGAGGTTGGCTTTCATGCTCAGAGAGTGTACCCAGAATGGAGCGACCCTTTTACTCGAATGCTGAGTGAAACATTGGCATGTTAATTACAGTAAATATGTTGGAAAAACTCGCTGGAAATGAGGAGGTCATGTAGGGGTGCGGAATTATTTGTCATACAAAAGGCAGAAAGCACGAGCCATTTCATTTCTCTGTGCACTCAGCCCATCTTTTGAAACAAATCTTTCTGCATTCATTAAACGTTCCACAGTGAAACATAATCGAAGGCCACACAATCAAGGTCAAACTTTTGACACGTGCAAAAGCATTTTATTTTTATATGTGAATGTTCGCTAATTAAAATAAAATTTGGGCCCATAACTTTTGGCTGTACTTTCAACATGTACTTACATGCTCTATATGTAAACTAATGAAATTGTGCTATTATGAAACTATTTTCAGACTGATTCAACAAACTTCGACGTGTGAACCCTGTGGCTGAGAGCGGATCTGTAATTGTGGAGATGGAGATGCTAGAAAGGCGCTGATGTTACTGAACATATGAGTGAAATTCACCTGGGAGTTTATAGCACTGTCAGAGAATGAGGGGTGCCAGGTGGGATCAGGCTTGACTGCTCAAGTTAATCCTCATTACTGAGCCCTCATTTCACAAGCGATGCAGTCGTGCGGAGCTATGATTCATCTTTCATCCGGGCCTGCGCTTGCAACGTTCTCATTGCTCATAAAACTACTCAATAAAGCATCTCAGAACAGACTAAGGCTGAGTGGTTGTGGAAAACGCCTTTGTTGCTGCACCACGCTGTTTGTTTAATGTAAATGAACGTGGCCTGATTTCAAACTGAGCATGTAGTTACACAGTATGTGTACATATGGAAGGAAATAAACACCTTGTTGTTGTCAAAATGGCAAGTTCCTTTTTGATGAATGGGAGTGTAAGAATTTAACTTTGTTATCGTGCATTTTTTTGTCAGGCTGGCTGGACTTGAACTGATGCATTTTGACAGTGATGTGGATGTAGAAACAGCAGAAATGCCCTATTGAGGTAACATTGATTGTAAGGAGGTTAACAAGATGAAGTGTTCAACTGATCTCAACAAGGCGCCCCTTACAGTAGCTTTAAGGTATATTGTATAGCTTATAACTTCTAAATGTATATGTAACAAATGTAATACATAATTTTAAACATTATTATTATTATTATTCACTTTTTGTGTAAAACTTCTTGAGTCTTTTAATTTATTTTTTATATGTTTAAAAAAAAAAATTATTTTATGTTTTATTTTGTGTAAAACTCTGTGATACGATTTCTGTTTTAAAATGCCAGATGATTTTTTTATGTGCTAGTGTTATAATGTTTTCTATTATTTTTTTCATAATGCAAAAGTTGAGAAACAAGTCTTTCATCAGTCAAATTGTCATCATCATAAATCATATTCTTAAATAAAGGCATTTCATAAAATTCAGCTTAATCTAAATGAATTATGCAACGACAACCACTGCAGGATAATAAACAGATATGCATAAGATGGGCCAGACTTTGAAATTATAAAAAGATTCATTTAATAGGACTCCTCAAAGTATTACTTTTACATACTTTTATGTTTGATTCAAAAAGTGGGAAAGAGACCGAGTGAGAAATTAGCCTTATCATCTATTGATTTTTTTTTTCATCATTTCAACAGTGAAAGCATCAAAAATGGCTTGTTCACATGCCTGTGACTGAACATTCAACCTACAGTTGTGGTACATATTTCAGACTTATTGTTTTCTTTACACATCTTAGACGTCTTAAAAAAGAGCATAAAAAGAGTCTCAGACAGATCCAAAAGTAGTATTTTTTCTCTGTAAGTGCATAGAATTCTATTCCTATTCCTATTCAGCACGACTTATTCAGAAGCAAGATAATTATGCAAAGCCACATTTTCAGATTATATCTTAGATATTTTCAATTGTCAGAACTGAAGAAGGAATTAAGCAAGCCGAGCATTTGATTTCATGAATTCATCTCTCCTCTTATCCACAGTGTAGCACACACACACGATACAACATCAAAATTCAGCAGAAAGTTTTATTATTCTTCAAACGGACATTTTCTGTCTCTCTCTCCCATAATAAAAAGGAATCAAAAATGGAAGAATAGAAGACATTTTTCCCTTGGAGTTTACATCTTCCATGCGACACTGAAAAATACCTTTAACTGGATTCATAGCAAATTCCCATTCATTTCTCCTGCCACCCTGTGCCAATTAAAGTCTTCTTTCCCAGCATGAAATATATTGGCTCAAAGTAACATTGACTCTCAACTTCGGGCCCAGTATGTTCAGTATAATTGCCTTTGGGGTGATGGAACATGAATGAAAGTGCTTTAGTAATGCAATTGATGCACCAGGAAGGGAGGTGAAAGACAGAAATGTACGAGAGAATGTAAAGGTGTTGAAAAAAAAAGTCAGACTGCAAGAGTCAAGCAAAAAGGATGTGAGAATATCAAGACTCTCACTTAGATTCTTGGGGAAAAAATCTACTAATGGGAGAGGACTGTGGCAATTATTCTGCCATTATACTGGCCGATTAGTCTAATTGCTTATCCAAGCCTGAACAATTTGGTTAGACATTGTTGGGCAATTATTGCTCCTTTAGGGAAGAATAACAGCTACACCCCATATTTGCCACATATGCCACTCATGTCCTTGCATACGGTGCCTTTTTTTCTTTTTTTTTGTGAGCATGTAGTTATTGTGTCTTAAATTTTTATACCACAACAATTGACTGAAAGAATATTGCATATTTCATGAAAAGTCAAAGAAATGTTTGATTTAATTGATTTAACGAGCTGGCAAATAGGACATCTTGAAGCAGCAGACACAATATGTAATATTTGAGGTTATTTTCACAGTGTCATCATGGACATTTCTTATATTATTTTGTAGTGCAGAGAAATGGTGGATTAGAATTGACAGCTCTGAACCAACCTGTCAATTAAATTGTGGAAGAAAATTTGCCTCAGTTTTAAACATGATTTTTCTCTTACATCGAAACAATACAGTGACTGTTGAACTGATCTGTTGCCACTAGCAACAAGGGAGCTGGAAAAAATCCATGGCAACATGCATTCGCTGTCAAAGTTGTAAGAACTAAAGCCCTAAGATCTTATGCTCTAATCTGACCTCTTTAACGGAGTCGAAATGTACTTGATAAGATGCCTTTTTTCCATTTGAAGCATTTGTTTGCTGCAAAATCAGCTATGATGGAACCCATTAATAAAAAAACATATGTTGGAGAAGAACAGTATATATGCTCCATACCATGGACTGTTTCTGGTAATTGACTATAACTATGACTTTATATCTCACAATTGTGTATCTCACAAAATATATCTTTATATCTCACAAAAATCTTTTTATCTCATTATTGTAATGCTATTTCTCGTATTACGGCTTTATATGTCAAAATTGAAATTGTTCTTATTTTACAAATATATCTCACAACTTTGACTTTGTATATTATAATTTCAACGTCAATCTCACAATTGTAACTGTTTTGTATTGTCGACGTTATTTACTATTTTGCACTCACAATTATAACTTTTTCTCATAATTGTGCCTTTATATCTCACAATTATCTTATTTTTATGTCATAATTGTGCCTTTGTGTCTTATAATTGCAACTTTATCTCACAATTGACTATTTCTTGTATACGTCTCACAGTTGTGGCTTACAATATAAGTCACAATATAAGTCAAGTATAAGAATAGTCAAGTATAAGAAACAAACACAATGTCTTGTAATTGTGTCTTTATATCTCATAATTTTTTTCTGTCTGCCTTTTATTACATATTTTATTTCTTACAATTGTGACTTTAATGTATATGTCACATGATTATGAGTATAAAAGAGTACAAATGTACACTCTTAAAAGAGTATAAAAGTATAAAGCATATTTTGAACTGAGCTGCAAAGTTAAAAAAGCAGCAATTCATTCTGAAAGCTGTCCCTGACCACTAGAGATTTCAGAGAACACCTGAGCACATAGTTTCTTTTCAACAAGCCATGGCCCTGCCTGAGCCGTCAGGATTGGTTGTCGATCTCTCTCGGTAAAATCAATGGAGAGAAGATTAAGCAGCAAGCAGCCAAGCAGAAGTAAACATCAATGGTGTATATTTTCAACTGACGACTGGCCAGAGTTAATGATTAGTTTGGCACTTCTCACCTTCTTAAAGCAGTAGCAGAGATTTGACAGGTTTCATTGTTGCCTACGTGCTTGTTTGAAAGCCAGATACATTTTCCCTGTTTGTTTGCACCAACTTGGCCTCAACAATTGTATAATGTCATCTCGAGAGATCCGCTCACATCATGGAAAAAAACAAAGTCTTCACTAAACCTTTGGAGGAATCACATATGACAATTACCCACACCTAATATTTTACCGACATCCTGAAACTTCTGTGACTCTCAGATGACTCTGTAATTGCAGGTTGTTATTGATGAAGGGAAAACAATTAATCCAGAAGCGGATCAATTTAACAGCTGTGGCGGGGTGGCATGCGTCACACATCGGATGAATTATTGTCGCTTATTCTAAGTCACATTCTTCATTGCGACACCAATTCCTCACCACGGTTTCTGAATCCACCACGTAGGGCAGAAATTTCAGGGAACTTGATGTGCATGTGCAGAGATTTCCAGCAGAATCTCCTCTATATGGCACCTTACTCAAAATTTCATGCCAAATGCATCATTCATTTGAGGAAAGTACAACAAAATCTACTTATGGAAAGGATTCATTATTAAAGATACAAGTTTGAAAAAAGTGTGAACGGAGATGGAAGATTCACTCACCAATTCTAAAAGTAGTTACTGGGATACAGACAAAAAGATCTATTCCTTTTTCAAGTCTGTTTTTCTGCATCAATAGAATGACCTGCAGGATGGCTTCTCTTGCTCCCTCCGGTCAAATATATTAAACTTGCGCATTCAGTGTAGACACAGAAAAACCATTCAATAGCTTTTAAAAGTCCCTTGTGGATAGTACCAGTCACACTGCTGGCAGGAAGCACATGGATCATATTTTGTAATGCTGCTGTTTTGAGTCGAGGAGACACTTTGGTGGGATGACCTCACTGAGCGTTGCTGTTCATTAACCGATGAATCAACTCCAGGCTGTGAACCATTTCTTCCGTCTTCACCAACACACAAAGGCAAAGCCAACAGCAATTCTCAGTATGAAATGATATGTAAAATTTTGACTCAAACAAACATGGTTACAGCAACTGTTGCTGAATGCAAACGTTGATTTACAAAAGTAGGACATGCTGCTGGATCAACATCCTTTGTTGTTCCTGGAACAACATTCCTCTTAAACAATCAGAGCCCTAACTGGTTGATGGGAATGTACCATCTTGCTAACGAAATGCTAAATTATGTGAGTTTAACCCATATATATATATATATATATATATATATGTGTGTGTGTGTGTGTGTGTGTGTGTGTGTTATTCAGAGTCGTCTATGATTTCAGAGTGTGTAAATGTGAGTGCTGTGTGGTATTTGCTGCACTGGAGTGGTAATAATACTCAGTCACATGTAATGAGTAATAATATGCAGGGTAGAGTAATATTAAACAATTTTGTTCAACCCAAGCTAAGGAATAATAATGTGCATTTGATCAGATATAACTGCAGTACAAGATTATGAGATGCATTATTTGAATGCTTGGCCAAAGAGATGTGTCTTTAATCTAGATTTAAACAGAGTGTGTCTGGACCACGAACGTTATCAGGAAGTAAGGAAGCAGGTTCCCCTTAAGGAGGTTGGTCAGCAGCACATCCACCGAGGCCGATTTGGTCACATCCCACAAAATCTCATTGTTCTGGAAATCCAGAGGAAGACGCCACTCATCCAGACCATCGAAGATGAAGATGGTTTTATAGTCATCATATTTTATAGGTTTCAGTTCTGTGAAAAAACAGCAAAGAAGCTCCATCAGACTCATCTGTTTCTCCTTCATCAAATTCAGGTCTCTGAACGGAAGCGGAAAGACGAAGTGAACGTCTCGATTAGCTTTTCCTTCAGCCCAGTCCAGAACAAACTTGTGCACTGAAGCGGTTTTTCCTATTCCGGCAACTCCTTTGGTCAGCACCGTTCTGATGGGTTTGTCTTGTCCAAGTAAGGATCTGAAGATGTCATTACATTTGATTGGTGTTTCCAGTGTCTTTCGATCTCTGGACAATGAGGTCTCAATCCGTCTCACCTCATGCTCGTTGTTGATGTCTCCAGTCCCTCCCTCTGTGATGTAAAGCTCTGTGTAGATCTCGTTCAGAAGTGCTGTGTTTCCTTGATTTGAGACTCCTTCGCTGATTCTTTGACATTTCTGCTTCAGTCTAGATTTCAGCTGCTGTTGACTCACCGAGATCAGTTCTGCAATATACAACAGAAACAATATTTATGTTGCACAGCAACACTCTAGAAACATCCAGAAAAACCTATTAACCACATACAAACCACGTAGTAACCCCCAAGCAACTATCCAGAACACCCTACCAACCACCTAACAAACACCCACAACACCCTAGCAAGTGCAAAGCAACACTCTAGCAATAACCTAATACTCTAGCAACCATATAGACACCCTAGCAACCACCAGAACACCCTAGTAACTGCATAGTAACATTATAGCAACCACCTAATACCCTAGCAACACGGCTGCATGATTAATCGAAATTAAATCGCAATTGCGATTAGGCAAAACTACGATTGTCATGCGTATCTTTCAGTCAAGCACGGTTCTGTTCTTGAAAATAGGTCTCCTTTAAGTCTTAAATTAATCTAACTTGCAGCTTGTTAAACTATATTAAACTTTCAGGCTAGGCTTTCTCAAGTTGGTCTACAAACGGTCATAATTAAATTGAGTTGAACTCTGAAATTGCTGTAAGTAGACATCACTGGACCATTAGGAATTAAACAGAAAAACAACCAAGCAAATTGCATGCACAATCAAGTCACAGACACATTCAAAATTAACAAATCAAAACGACTCATCACAAATGAGCAGCAAGGATGCTAGAGAGTTTGAAATCTGGCTCTTACTGGTCTGTAGTGTGTTAGCGAGGTCTGGCTGGTTCATCTTCTGCAGGACGTGAAGCATAATCCTCAGAACTGCCTCGCTCACTCGACTCTGCCCTTCATCATCCTCCTCCTCCTCTCTCACAGAGCATGCTGGGTAATCTGGGCTCAGCAGTTTCTTGAATCTTCTCAGCTCGTTCTCCATCAAAGAGATGCTTGTGTCCTCAAGCTCCTGAAATCAGTGTTTAATCGCAGTGAACATTCAGACACTCAACGTCCATCAGAGAGCGAAGAGAACAATGCACAAGAGCTTTAGTACACTAATGTCACTATAACACCACTCCTGCTCAGAGATACTGAAGGGAACCGACTGTTGTGACTGATGTTCATGAGTTTATATAGACTATACGAGACCCACTGGGCCTTAAAAAGCTGCTTAAAAGTGCATTTGCAAACTCTGCAGGAAAGTCTCGAGCAGTAGGATTGAGCTCTTCTGAATAACAGACTTTTAAATACATCTAAACTATAGTGTGTGTATGTATGCGTGTGTGTGTATATATATATATGTATGCGTGTGTGTGTATGTATGCGTGTGTGTGTATATATATATATATATATATATATATATAATTATTAAATAATTATAAATAATATTATTATTGCTAAATGCATATTTTTTTACAAAATTCTAATTATTTTAATTGTAATGGCAACTTGTGATATTTCACTCCAAGTAAATTATGGCCTGTGTAATATTCAGTCAAGAAGACAAGAATTCCTCTGTTTGGTCAAAAACTACTCAATAAAACTCACCCTGAAGACGGCGTCTGGCAGCATCTCACAATTCGAGGATGTTGATCCCTCCTGTTCATTACTGTAGCTGAACACACAAATATTTACTCAATGACAGTAAATACACTCATGATTGTGTATATTCCTCAATATCAAGTGCAGTACCAAATATTGACCAGTTACCCAATAGGATAAAGCTGATAATTAATGTGCTTCATCCATGAGACTTTCCTCACCTCTGTTTAGCAGAAGAGTCTTCTGTACTGAATTTAAGTGGAGGATCCATTGACACACAGCTGAACTCAGGTGGAGGAGACATGGATCTCGTTCTGAAAACATCCAGAACAACAGCAGTTAAATACTGCATATATGGGAAGGTCTCTCTTTAGACCCTCAGATTTTAGCAGAATGATATGATATATTATGATGTGAAAGTTTAAAATCATCCTTCTGTTAGAACATTCTATTGACACATTGGATGCTATTTCGATACGTTTTTTAAATTGAAAGCAATGTGTCTCAACCAGGGGTCTCAATATGATTCAAAATGATTTAAAACAAGACAAGAAAAAAATTTCCTTAGATCAATCAAAAAAGGATTTGCAAAACAGAAAAGTATGTTCATTTCTGCACTCAGTACTTGGCCGGGGCTCCAGCATCAGTGATGTGTGGCATGAAGCGATCAGCCTGTGGCTCTGCTGAAGCACTATTGAGCTTCAGCTCGGATCCACTGTTTCTCATCTTTCTCTTGAAAATATCCCATAGACTCCATATGGGCTTCAGGTCAGGCATGTTGGCTGGCCAATCAAGCACAGTAATATCATTGGAAGTGTTTTTTTCACTGTGGGCAGGTGCTAAAGTCCTGCTTGAAAAGGAAATCAGCATCTCCATGAAGCTTGTCAGCAGATGAAAGCATAAAGTGCTCCAAAACCTCCAGGTAGACGGCTGCATTGACTTTGGACTTGATAAAACACAATGGAGCAACACCAGCAGACGTCACGACACCCAAATCATCTCTGACTTCAGAAACTTCACACTGGACTTCAAGCAGCTTGGATTCTGTGCCTCTCCAGTCTTCCTCTAGACCTTGATTTCCAAATGAAATGCAAAATTAACTTTTATCTGAAAAGAGGACTTTGGACCCCTGAGCAACAGTCCAGTTGTTTTTCTCCTTAGCCCAAGTAAGATGCTTTTGACATTGTTTCTGTTTCAGAAGTGGCATGGTAGCCCTTTTGTGAATTTCTTTCTTGCTTATTCTACACATAAAATATGACTGTATAGGGAGTGGAAGGGCCATACCCATCAAACAGGTACGTCACCGCATTCGTATGCTCATTATATGAGGTAAGTACACTGTTATAGGGTAGAACTGTAGACCGGTTATGAGGATTAGTGAACTGTCAACATCCTGTATATATATATATATATATATATATATATATATGAAATTTGTTGTAATTTTAATTCATTAATCAAACATATCTGGTTGGGCAAAAATGGTAAGGGATGGGAAATTATGAAAAATTTTGAAATTATGACAGGTTTTGTTAGATTCACCCAGAGAAACTAAAATGTCTTTAAATCTGCTGGCATAGAAATAAACTTCACATTCATAATTTGAAAGTATTTCAGAATAATGTTATTTGATGGTATACTAGATACCAGAAATATAAACTGGCTTGGTCTCATCACATGGTCCAGAGGTACTGAAATATTCAGCTGAGAGATATGATATTGTTTTATTATAAATGGATGGGAAAAGTAAACATAAAATGACTAAAGCATATCAAAACTGAAAATGTTGTGAGTGTAGACAGCTTTGTTTAGTATGAAGCAATCTAGTTTTGCTCTAACACACACATTAATGTCCAGCATAGACATTGTAATGTTCATATAAATGACCATTTGGAAATTAACTCGTGTATAATATTAAAGTTCATGCCAACAGCCACTAAAATCTGTTTCTGTCCAATAAAGTCAGGCATTCACACAGACGATGGAGAAGAGTCACTTACAGCACCTTTAACATCTGGCTTCGATAGTAAAGTCATTTATGCCGTTATGCTATAGCAAATAAGTCAGCCTATAAATACTAATCAATCATTGATCAACTGTATATATTTATCATGTTTATTTGTATTGTTCTCACCTCTTTCTGGGGTCCATGGCATCATGTAGTCCGCTCTGCACACCTGCAAACAAACTGCAAACAGATACTAGCTCATACGAGTCATCCGTGTGATCTACAAATGATTCATTTTTACAAACAAAAAAATTAATCCGTTTGACAGGCACACTCTTCAAAATGAAGTGGGGTTTCACACCGACACCACAGATGAAACATTATGCTTTCACAATTAATCTTGCATGTTTTTCTTAAACAGTGTCTACACTGGACGCAAAAGGCAACTTCCTCTACTAGAGCCTGACAACAACAAACCAGCACAGACTCAGTCATATGTTGAGTTAATTATGGCTTACATCAGCAGATTCAATTCCCAAATATAGTGATTTGGTTCACTTTTGCAGCGGCTAGACGAGGCTACACTCTTAAAAATAAAGGAGCTTCACGATGCCATAGAAGAACCTTTTTGTCTAAATGGTTCCATAAAGAACCTTTAACACCTGAAGAACCTTTCTGTTTCACAAAATGCTTCTTTGTGGAACCAAAAATGGTTCTTCTATGGCATCGCTTGAAGAACCTTTTGAAGCACCTTTATTTTTAAGAGTGTATATTAATGAATGGAAATGTGATAAATATGTTTCCATGTTATTTTAAGGCAACAAGTTCAATTTGCCAAGAAAACTACAATCTAATAATCTGATGGGAGGAAAAATGACATTTTAGTGCTTTTGCGTTTTTCAGTACGCCCCAAAGTCCCCTATATGTCAGTATATATGTGGGTATGTTTATAAAAAATGTTTAATATACAGTGATGCTCAATTAAATATCTTCTTTTTTTTCGGAAAGGAAAATATATTTAGTTTCAACTTAAAATGTATTTCAGGGGCAAGAAAATACAATTGTTTTACAGTAGCCAACATTTAGACTAAATGCAAATGTGGATTGAATAGCCAACTACAGATCAAAACTACATTCATTATGATTTAATAATGTCTACATATATAATTTTTGGAACATTGTAAAGTACTTTCCTCCAAAATATATATTTTTTAAATGCTTTTAAATATTAATATATATATGCTTAAAACACACACACACACACACACACACACATATATTTTTTCAAAAATATACAACTACTTGCCAAAACATGTATTTTGAAACATATTTGACCAAAAATATATATACAGTGGAGATCAAAATTAGAGAACAACCTATAATTTCCTAAATTTCAAGGTCACGGCATGCTTAGTCCTATTTGAAGTTGTCAGTAGAAGGGCAGTATGAGATATTTGCAAAATAACTCTCATCAAAATGAGAGAACACTTAATCTGCTGCAGTGGTGTGGTGTTAATCTGACACCTGGTGCCAATTTTCTTAATTATATGACAAACCCTAATTAACTGAAACACTGCGACGCATGTGTGTATAGCTTAAAATATAGGCCCTATATATATGTATTAAATGCAATTATAAAATGTAAGTTGCCCACTTCCTTCCTTTGTGCTTTCATTTTGTTTAGGCTATTCTGTTTTTGTGGACTGTCACCAGAGGATAAGTAAGTGGATCGGAAATATAGTTAATAAATGTAACTCTGAATTCGTTTTACTTGGTTTATATTAAATATAATAATAGAAAGCATGCAGTAATCCTCACTGGGTTTTCCTCTCTCTCTCTCTCGGTAGGATTTATGTTCCATGGATCCTGGCTTTAGTATCACTTTCGCATTCACGGAAAGAAGCAAACAGTTGGAAGACCTAGTGTAGACCACAGCAAGGGAAAGAACCCGAGGCCAGTAATGATAAGATTCACTTCCAGAACAGCTCGAGACCTCACATGGAAAGGAGCAAAGGGAAATGACTTTCTCAAGAAGAACAAGATGTACTTCAAGAAGACCTCACGATCAAACACAGTGACACGAAATCTCCTTTGGCCTGCGATTGACAAAGCACGTAAAGAAGGCAAGAGGGCCTTCTATGTGGGAGTCAAGGCAATAGTGGATGGTAAAGAAATCAAACATTAAACCATGCTTTTATATGTCATTGGTCTAGAATCATAGTATGATCTGATACGAAAAGTCTGTTTGCTTCATTAATCCATGAATTTAACTATAGAAATTTACAAGTCTTAGAACTTTTTATTTCTGTATTTTATTTGATTTCTAAGGTAAGCTTATAAGGATGTTCCTGTGGCATCAGGCCTAAGTAAAGATATCACTTGATTTTTGTTTTTGTGATACTGGGACTATGTAAAGATGTCATTATTTTCTTTTCATTAAATTCAAGCAAACAGGATCTCAAC
>JADLZM010024807.1:0-15387 GCA_018148995.1 Sinocyclocheilus maitianheensis | reverse complement strand
AGGGAGAAGAGCAGTGGAGAGAGAACACAACCCTGAGGAGCTCCAGTGCTGATCGTACGGGTGCTGGATGTGTATTTTCCCAGCCTCACTAGCTGCTGTCTGTCTGTCAGGAAGCTGTTGATCCACTGACAGACGGAGGTGGGCACGGAGAGCTGAGTTAGTTTGGGCAGGAGGAGGTTTGGGATGACCATTTTAAACTCCAAGCTGAAGTCCACAAACAGGATCCTCACATAAGTCCCTGATCTGTCTAGATGTTGCAGAATGTAATGCAGTCCTATGTTGACTGTATCATCCACAAACCTGTTTGCTCTGTAGTTAAATTGCAGGGGGTCCAGTAAGGGTCCAGTGATGTCCTTCAGATAAGCCAAAACCAGTCTTTCAAATGATTTCATGGCCACAGACGTTAGAGCCACAGGTCTCTAGTCATTAAGTCACTCTACCTATCTATCACTCACACTGTAGTCACTCTGCCTACTTATACTCACGCTGTGATCTACTATTTTATTTTATTCTGTACTATTTTATTACTCATCCTTCCTCTATTCTAGGTTTATGCAACAAGCAGTGGAGGACAATTTTGCACAATAAAAACTATAGTCTATAATTAAAAATCATATTTGTAACATCCCCTTTTTGACAAATTTTTTTATCAGATTGTGGCAAGTACACACAAAATTAGATTACATTATTTTCTGAATTATTAACTGAACATGATTCACATTGCCACAATTTCCTTTGGCATTAGTGACAAATACTTGGATTTCTGTGTAGCTGCTTTGAAATTAGATGGATAGAGACAAATGCTCTACAAATACAAAGACATCAAGAATGTTTGTATCACACTGTTAGCATAAGCCGCTAAATGAGTCTAAAACTGACCTAACACGAACAACTGTAAATCTTGCACCAGATCAGTGTATGCATTCTTACACATTGCATTGAAGTACATCTTATCAGTTCTTGTTCTTGCCAATGCAATATTTATATTTTTCTTCCAGCATTTGGATCATCGCAAACAATAAATTTGCTCTGTCCGGTACACTTTCTCTGCTTGCACGACTATTCTCTCCTCTTATGAAATATGAGAGCGCCAGAAATAAATATGTCTTGTACAGTTCTTTATGGCTTGTACATCAGCTAAAATTCACATAGCAGAGACATGTCTGTTTGGGGTTGTTTAATAAAAATGATTTTTATTTTCAGTTCATTCCTAGGTTACAAAGTACTTGTTTGTCACCATGGTTACTGATTACAGCTGTTTCTAGTTCAGTTAGTTGTCATATTTACACTCCTGAGTTTCTGCTGTTTATGGGTTTTGCCTTTATTTTGCCCAGGCGGGTTTAGTGTTGTTCCATGTATCTAATGTTATCTTTATCTTTTTGTTTTGTGATTATTTTTAATGGTATTAGAAATTAGGGTTTGAAAATTTCATCAAATATTAATCAGTATTTAGAGTGGTTTCACAATGTTGTCTATAAGCTAAGACAATTAGCTGTAACGATCCTGCATCTTGTCCTGATCTTTGAGTTTGTATGACATAATTAATGACTGATGTATCAGATGTTATTTTTGAATATGAATATCAGCCAGTAACTGTGTCCATCTGTCTGACTAAAAGTGCTTTCATTCCTTCCACGTGACCTCCAGCAACATAATGATAATGCTAGTGTTTATTTTATTTCAGTCATTTGTACATCATTCAATTAAACTACAATATCATGATTATATTAGCCATCAGTCAGAGGAACAGTCATTGTAAGGTCTTAGTAGTGGTGTTGGTTTTCAGATGAATATAATGCAGGTGTTATACTTTAGTAGAGAGGAGGAAGTTCTAGCTCTGCAGTGACATTTGTGTTCACAGAGCAGTTCAATTGTAGCGCAAACAACACACAAGCAGCCAATCAAAGACAAACTTCAGTCAAAACCACGCCTTCTCCATTTTGGCATGTTTCCTGTTCTCAGAATCGAAGCCCTTTGCTGTTTAATATGCATCTTCTCATTATATAAAAATCCCCCTGAAGCTCAGACAGCACATCAGCAGGGATCTCAGAGTTGTGATGGACGTTTCTTCTCTTCAGCTCAACACAAGGTGATTAAAACACTCATATTTAATTTGTTACGAGTTTTTATTATTAATTATTTAAGCTATTACTGTACTGTGAAATAGAAATGTCAAAAAATACAACAATATTATATTATATTATAGCCTCTTAACAACAACACCAACAAAAGAACAACAGTCTGGTGATTTGATGAAAATGAAAGAGGAGCACTTCTAAACAGCACAACTTAAATGCTTTTATCTCTTTTACTTCATTGATGTAGAAACACATTTTTACTGAACAAGAGTTTTGCATGTCCATGTTTTCATGCAAGAAAGTACGGTACCTGTATTGTTTTGATTACCATGCAGTGTTCATCTTCTTGTGTAAATGACAGAATGATGATTTTTGAGTGAACTGGTAGATTAGATTGTGGGGGAAACACCTCTCTTAAGGACTGTCATTTGGAACAGAACAGAAGTTAAATGTGTCCAGAACAGTTATCATAGTTTTAGTGACAATGATATCATTTATAAACCAAGACTGAAAAATGTCCAGTGTTTTCATGTTATTAGATTTTTAACAAAAATTTAATTTGTTCTAAGCGTTTTGCCCCAAAGGTGGAGTAAAATGCCCCTCAGTCTGACAAAGCAATTTGCATTATAGATTTACAACAAAATCAGAGTGCAGGCAGTTTGAGATTAAAATTATTTTTTATACTTCTCCCTTGTCAACGTAGTCCATAGTTACAAAAATGTATCTTGATTTTATCTAGTGGATATTTTGGGAAAAACAGTAGTAAAACAGTTTTACCCCACTCTACCATACAGCTGAGCAAAGACTGCTTTAAAGTGAAACGTGACTCTGATAACTTAAAAATACTGACCCTGGAGCACAAAGCCAGTCATAAGCAGCACAGGTATATTCGTAGCAATAGCCAACAATACATTGTATGGGTCAAAATTATCAATTTTTTTCTTTTATGCCAAAAATCATTAGGATATTAAGTAAAGATCATGTTCCATGAAGATATTTTGTACATTTCCTACCGTAAATATATCAAAACTTAATTTGATTAGTAATATGCATGGCTAAGAACTTCATTTGGACAACTTTAAAGATGATTTTCTCAATATTTAGATTTTTTTGCACCCTCAGATTCAGTTGCATCTCGGCCAAAGATGGTCCGATCCTAACAAACCATACATCAATGGAAAGCTCATTTATTAATGTATAAAGCTCAGTTTCATAAAATTGACCCTTATGGCTCGTTTTGTGGTCCAGGGTCACAATTTTCAAAATCATCTTTCTTTGATTCTCCTGTTGAAAATGAAAATATGTGACAGTTCAAGTCGGTTGAGATGTTAAACAATTCACAGTGCAATTGGAAATGTATATGAACGTTTCTCTGAGAGGAACTGACTGTGTTCAGAAAAGTTTAGATGGTATTTTCTTTTCATCTTGCCCCTGTATAATGCATTTAAAGTAGTGTTTATTAGCACAGAGCTGCTTTGTTTACAGCGGTAACCCTGGAAACACTGTATCACTGCTGTTCCACAAGCGCCACCTGCTGGCAGAGAGTGAACCGTCTGCTGTTTCGGTTTCATTAAGATGTTATGCAGTATAGTTTCACAAAGCTAAAATCAGACCATTCTGTTTTTGCTTCAAATTCCGAAACTGTACAATCCAACCCTTATGAAAATGAAACCTGGTTTTACTACAAATAAAACCAAAAACCATGATTAATATAGTTCTAGCATGCAGAACCTGATTTTACCAAGTGCGACATGTTCCTGGATCAACATCTTTGTTGAATCTGGAACAACGTGGTGATTAACCAATCAGATTAGAATCAATACACACAGATGAAGCCTTAGTTTGTTTATAAGAAGAAATGTATTTATTTATTTGATTTGGGATTCGTTTTAATATTTCACTTCATTTTTTCTTTTTGACATTTCAATTTCACAAAGAAATGTGCAGCATTTTGTCTGAGAAATAATAAAAGGACACCTTTTCATTTACAATTTGTCATAAACCTAATTTTGTTAAGACAAGAATCGTGAGAAAATCGTATTGTGAAATCAGTATCATGAATTCTATTGCACTGATTTGAGTGAATGCTTACATGCCTACTGTTGACTATTTTCTGTTACTGCTTTAGTCACATGGATGATATAAACTGAACTTGCTCTTGAACTAAAACCACTGGCTTCAACTAAACTCTTCATGACATCTGTGTGATTTAACAGCTAGAGATGGAGTGTAGAAACGAGATAACACGGAGAAAACTGCTGGAGCATCAGAAAACAGATAGGAAATAAATCAACAGGACAGAGAGAAAAATGGAGGCCAGAAATGAGACACAAACCAGTGAAACACAAGAGAAAAGCAGACAGATGCTTGTTAGATGTGACAGTATGGAGAAAATAAAACCAGACTGTAAGTGTTTGTTCATTATGGAAATTCTAGTCTCCACACACCTGTCTTAAAGTTTCACATTCAGACAGATTCATCAGATTTTCTGTAAGATGAAAGTTTAGAGATGTGTGAATGTGTGTAAACGACAGAATGTGTTATAGATTGAGAACATAAAACAAATCCAAAATAATGAGGATAATCTGATTATGTTTGTGAATCCAGTCTCACGTGATCCAGACGGACCTGTAAACCTTCATTCTGATGAAACTTCAGCATGTTCTGAAGAACACACAGCATCCCCGAGACAGCAGCAGCTAAACACAACAGCATCATGATTACAGACTCCATCCATCCACACTACAGTCTGGTCAGATCCTCAGGGACTCTTTCATCTTTTAATCCTGATCTCTGTGAGATAATTATTCCTTCACTAATAAACCTCTCAATTAGTAAAATTGGTTGCATCTATTATTATAGATTATACAACATTTGTATTATTTTCAGAATAGTTTAAAAATTATACTCTTTCAAATTTATTTTTCTGGTTCAATAAGTAAGAAAGTAGCAGTGGTTGGGACAGATTTTCAGTATTAACTTCACTTAAAATTCAATTAAATTCAATTCACAATAAAATAATAACTATAATATAACCATAATAACCATAAAGTTGATTTGTATAGCGCTTTTCATGATAAAAATCATTGCAAAGCAGCTTTACAGCAAATTAAGTTTCTACAATATTTAGTGGTAGCTTATCAGTGGTGACTGTCAGTTAATGTACATATGGCAGAAATGTACGGAAAAATCAATTAAAGACGTAATCAAACAGACGATGAATAATATTAACAGCAATTATTATATGATGCAATCAATAAAATTGGGGTAATATGATCATATTTTCTTGACCTGGTAAGGACTCTAGCCGCTGCATTTTGGACGACCTCTAGCTTGTTTATTGAAGATGCAGGACAACCAGCTAGCAGTGCATTACAATAGTCCAGTCTAGAGGTCATGAATGCATGAACTAGCTTTTCTGCATCAGAAACAGGTATCATGTTTCGTAGCTTGGCAATGTTTCTAAGATGGAAGAATGCTGTTTTTGTAACATGGGAAATATGACTTTCAAAAGACAAGTTGCTATCTAATATAACACCCAGATTTTTGACTGTAGAGGAAGTAACCGTGCATCCGTCTAGTTGCAAATTGTTGTCCTTTGTAAATCTGTTTACAAAGAATGGTCATCCAATCGTTTACATTTTTAACACACTCTGTTAGCTTAGAAAATGTAGAAGTTTCATCTGGTCTTGTTGAGATATATAGTTGAGTATCATCAGCATAACAATGGAAACTAATTCTGTATTTCCTAATAATATTACCAAGTGGCAACATGTATATCGAAAATAGCAGAGGACCTAGGACAGATCCTTGTGGCACTGCATACTTTACCGGTGATAATTGAGTGGTATTTAAAAGTGGTAGCGATCGGACAGGTAGGATCTAAACCATCTTAAAGCCTGCCCTTGAATACCTGTATAGTTTTGTAATCGATCTATGAGTATGTCATGATAAAGTAAAACTAGCAATGAGACGCAGCCTTGGTCTGACGCAAGAAGCAAGTCATCAGAAATAAAATGCTTTCTACTTGCATACATAAAAGTGTATCAGACAGTATTGTGTCGCTCTCTACTGGAGATCATCAGTATTACTGCAGATTAACAGCTGAGAGAAGATCACAGGAACATCTATAGTGTTCCTGTGATCCTTGTGGCACTCACTATAGTAAGTGAAATAATGACAAATGAAAATAAATGTATTGAATTAACAGTGCTTGCATTTTTAGGGACTGAAATTGAACATGGTTGTATATTTAAGTTGTGAAGCTTTCAATTCAAAACATTTCACACACATTTTCATTATTAAAAATTCAATAATCCATATTCACCTTCCAAAGTACACGTACAAAATGTTCAGTCTGTTCAACAATACAACCTAAAATACTCAGCAGGCAATTTTCAGTCCATTTTATTTCGCTTTACCTGCAGGAATAGCAGTACAGTACTGATGCATGATCTCCATCTGCTGTTAGTTTTTTTCTTTTGGTAATTAAATGTATTTAGTCTCATCCAGAGATTTTTTTATTTTTTTCAAAATTTAGCTAACTAATCATTTAATATAGAGATGTAGTGTAACAAATAAACCACGCTGAAACTGTTCCTAGTATTATGTATTTGTTTTTCATTTGATATACATTCTGGATATTTCAATATATTATTTAGTCATGGAGTCAATGCAGAGGTGTCAGATAGTATTATGTATTTGTTTTTCATTTGATATACATTCTGGATATTTCAATATATTATTTAGTCATGGAGTCAATGCAGAGGTGTTTCTGCAGAAACTCAAGAGTCAGCAACTTCACAATGCATTTATTATATATACGGAATATCACGTCCATTAAATGCAATTTAAGACATTATAAATCATATAGCCTAAGCAGGGGATTAACATCATAACAACGTGGCCTAACGGTCAGAGAGTCGGACTCATAACCCAAAGGTTGTGGGTTCGAGTCTTGTACCGGCAGGGATTGTAGGTGGGGGGGAGTGAATGTACAGCGCTCTCTCCCACCTTCAATACCACGACTGAGGTGCCCTTGAGCAAGACACCGAACCCCCAACTGCTCCCCGGGCGCCTACTGCTCCAGGTGTGTGTTCACTGCTGTGTGTGTGCACTTTGGCTGGGTTAAATGCAGAGCACTAATTCCAAGTATGGGTCATACTATGGTATGGCACTATTTGTCATACCATACTTGGCCACGTGTCACATGTCTTCTTCTTTACTTTATTGCACAGTCAGTTTAAACGGCTGTCATCAAGTTTGGCCACTATGGAACTGGATTTTAACTACAAACTCAAAACCTTCAGGTTTTTTTTCTACTTCAAAGTACCATGGAAAGTCAAACTAAGTTTACTTTTTTTTTTTTATACTGATTTGGTGTGTTCACGGTGTGTGTGTGTTCACTATAAAACATGATACAAACTCAAAACCTTCAGGTTTTTTTTCTACTTCAAAGTACCATGGAAAGTCAAACTAAGTTTACTTTTTTTTTTTTATACTGATTTGGGTGGTTTCCCAGACAGGGTTTAAATTAAACCAGGAGTAGGCCTTAATCTAGAATAGATTAAGGCCTAATTAATATAAAACCAACTGTGCTAATCTGAATTAACATTAGGTTGCCTATAAAACATGATTGGAATTATGGAACTGAGAAGCAAATCCAATGAAAATAATAGCAACAGAAAAAAGACTGCCATAAAAAAAAAACTTTACTGAACAAGAGGAAACTTTGTTGTAAGTTTTGCAACATTTGTATTATTTTTTACTTATGTTATATTTATAATGCAGCTGTTTTATGTAGGCTAAAGAGAGAGAGAGTGAGCCGTGGTCAGAATTATTGGCACCCTAAGTAAATATGATCAATGAAGGTTGTGAAAATAAATCTGTATTGTTTATCGCTTTGATCTGTCATTTAAAAATAAAAATAAAAATTCCCTAATTAATATAAAACCAACTGTGCTAATCTGAATTAACATTAGGTTGCCTATAAAACATGATTGGAATTATGGAACTGAGAAGCAAATCCAATGAAAATAATAGCAACAGAAAAAAGACTGCCATAAAAAAAAAACTTTACTGAACAAGAGGAAACTTTGTTGTAATCATTTGTTGTAAGTTTTGCAACATTTGTATTATTTTTTACTTATGTTATATGTATAATGCAGCTGTTTTATGTAGGCTAAAGAGAGAGAGAGAGAGTGAGCCGTGGTCAGAATTATTGGCACCCTAAGTAAATATGATCAATGAAGGTTGTGAAAATAAATCTGTATTGTTTATCGCTTTGATCTGTCATTTAAAAATAAAAATAAAAATTCACAAAAATGTAACTTTTCAATAAAAAAACATTATGAAAATAATTGTACACCTAGAACTTATTGAAATAAATATATTAAAAGTAAAATTTCTGAAGTTCTATATTCCCATTCATATTTAAATTTTCAGCACACCAGGAACATGAAAATGTTCAGCCATGACTTTGTTTCACATGAGAATGAATATGATGTAACACAAAGGCCAAATTCCCTATCCACCACAATAAGAAAAAATTAAGAATATAGTTCTTATGTGCAGAAGAAGATTGCTGACCTTCACAAAATACAAAGTCATAGAATAAAACAAAGTCACAAAAAAATAACTATAAAGCATTACATTTAATAGTTAAGTCTTGAGGTCAGAATGCCTAAAAAAAATGTATCTGCTTTTAGAAATAAGGAAGCAGAATATATACAGTATATATATATCTGAAAGCCAAAAATGCTTGCCTAGTGTTTTCATCTGCAGTCGGTATATTTTTGGTGATGCCGTTTTAAATGACCTTCACAAAATACAAAGTCATAGAACAAAACAAAGTCACAAAAAAAAAAGTTTAAAGCATTACATTTAATAGTTAAGTCTTGAGGTCAGAATGCCTAAAAAAAATGTATCTGCTTTTAGAAATAAGGAAGCAGAATATATACAGTATATATATATCTGAAAGCCAAAAATGCTTGCCTAGTGTTTTCATCTGCAGTCGGTATATTTTTGGTGATGCCGTTTTAAATTCCATCGTTTGGTGAAAATCTGTCAGTAAAGCATCTACACGTATCTTCTTGTTTCTTAATCCAAACTGATTTATTCAGGTTTCCAAAAGATACAACAGAAGCAAACAAAAGAAACGGTAGAAAAACCATGTGCTTTTATGCAAAAAAATAAATAAATATACTGTTCATTCAACTGTTCTTCTCCCCCAATTTCTTTGCACACAAAAAGTATTCTCATAGCTTCATAAAATGTTCCGAAGATGAACGAAGGTCTTACGGTTTTGGAACAACACAAGAGTGAGTAATTAATTATATAACTAACACTTAGTAATTAACTAACACTTGAAACTCTGCAGAGCTGGACTGGAGTTCGCCACCCCTGGTATAGAGCAATACTCTAATGGAATTAGTGGGCTAAAGTCAGTCACACCTCGACTTTCTTCCAAATAACGCACATTTCATTCATAATATTATAAATACAGGCCTATAGTTCCTGCACATTTTTGTTTTTCTGAATTGTGTGAAATGGCTAATAAAAATAGGTAATACAAAACGATTAAGTGGCCACCAAGGTGAATTGGTTTAGTCTTGACTTCTGGTCAAGACTAAACCAAGTGTTGGGGGGATGGGAAATCTGTTGATTGTCGAATGCCAAATAAACACAGAGATGGACAGGAAAAGGTCAAAGCCATCAGGTGCCCAATTTAGAAAAAAAGAAAAGAAGAAGAGGAGAAAGATAAAGGTATGCAACTATTTTCTCTCTGTATGATTATTAAGGTATCCATGTCATGAATGAAGGGCTAATGTTAATTGGTGGGTATAACTCTTAAGTTTGTTAGCCTTTTTGCTATGATGCTTGCTACTTATACAACAATAATTCGGTTTTAACTCAACAAACACGAGATCTAATTTCACCATAATATTGTGCTTTGCAACAAAACTGTTACAAGTTCAGTTATTATTTATTTCCATCAGTTGGGTTAACGTTAGGCCCTGTAATTAGCCAACGGAATTTTCAAATCTGTGTAATTATAATTTAAATCGGACTACTTTTCAAATTGTATTTCATAAACCAACATCTCAGACGTTATGTCAAAACATTATAGGGTTTCAAATCAAAAAATGACTTTCTGTTACAGAACAGGGCATTGATTTTCGTACATGTCCACTGTAGAGGACACCAGGACTTAAATCATGTTTATCAGGCATTTTGGGAGACACAACAAGTGAATATGGAAATAAATTATACATCAATATTCCTATGAAATATTAGATATTATTATTAAAATGTTGCCAATTATTACTCCAATTATTACACTATTATTATTTTTTTTCATTAAATGTTGCTCCAAGAACACATTAATATGCAAATTAGATACAGTGTATATTTATTTAAGTTCTGATAACTTATACTGTCATATTTTGTGCAGAATTGTGTTCATTGTCTTTTGGCAATGTTGGAGATGGAGATTGTGCACCTTAAAAAGTGTGTTTCCTGTTGTAATTGCAATAGTTAAATAACTGGATTCTCTTAAGTGTGTTTTTCAAAGACCACACACACACACACACACACACACACACACACACACACATACATATATATAAAGCTTGAAATATATAACTTATTAGTTTTGGACACACCACTTCCTTCAGTGTGTAACGTGTGAGCTGGCTAGGAATGAAGCGCACGATGAAGGAACAGTCAACAGGGTATTTAATAATAAATTCAGGAGTAAATCCAACATTCAGCAACACAAATGCAAATCAACAGCAGACAAAGGACTTATAAACAGGGAACGTAATCAGTGAGAACTGAGACAGGTGGAGTAATTAATCAAAAACCATGGCAACTAATAAGGGAACACAGGTAAACGAGAACAGAGCAACGGAACCAAAACAGACCATAACCGTGACACAGTGGTTTTAATTTTTTTTATTATTATTATTTTCAACATTGTACAATAATACCGAAAACATCAAAACTATTAAAGAACGCATATGAAATTATGCATTTAAAAAAAAACTAGAAAGGTGTATCAGGAGAGTACATGATGTGATATGTCATGTGTTGTTGTTCATCTGAGGTTTTATTTTCCAAATTTAAAGACCTGCCAAGGACCAGATGATTTTTTAAATTGTTTTATGCCTTGATAAAGAAAACCATGGAATTCAATAGGATGTCCTTTGTTTTTCACGACTGTGTATAGGCCTACATACAGACAAATAAGGAAGTAAAACGACAACTCATCACAAACAACTGATCAGTTTCACTCACTCAATATAGGATACAAGACCTTCTCTCAGTCATTGAAAAACAGAACAAACACATTTCTAGTGGTTGACCAAATTTTTTTTCTTCCAAACTTATATTCTCAAACACATTTCTAGTGGTTGACCAAATTGTTCTTCTTCTTTCTTTCCTTCCTTATATTCCGCTGAGTATGTGTATTTTTCCTTCTGTCATGAGAGAGCTGCTGTTGCAAAACTGTTGATTTATTGACAGTAAGGTGCTGAAAACAACCTGCCAATCAAAGTACAAAGCCACGCCTCCTTAGATCTGATGGGCGGGAACCATTGTGTGTCTATAAACTCTCAAATCCTTATTCTGAAGCTCAGATCACACAGCAACAGCAGAGATGTCAGATCTGCAGTGTGTTTCCTCTCTTCAGCTCATCACAAGGTGATTAAAACACTTTATTTATTAAAGAGGTTTTTATTCATTAATTGTGTATTACAGTATGAAAATAAAATTTAAATTTCTGACCATCAGTGATAGGGCAGAGATACTACTACTAATAGTAATGATGATGATGAGGATGATGATGATGATATTAATGATGATAAATTGGCAGGTTTGGGATTTGGTAGTTAATTGAATAATTTCATATGTGGAAAAAAAAAACTGAAAACTGCAGTGTGAATTTAAGAATTTATAAAATATAAACTCACAATTATGTGTTATAAAGTCAGAATTCTGAGAAATTAAGTCAGTATTACAAGATGTAAACTCAAGAAGAAAAGGTCAGAACTGTGAGATAAAACTTCGCAATTAGGCCACCTTTTTTCAGTTGTGGAAATGGCCTTCCATACTAAAGTACTTTTGAAAAATCTCTTATTTAGAGTTCATTTTTGAACGACATTAAACAGAGAGTCAGTGATGATAATAATAATTTTGGGGTGAACTATCACTTTAAGGGCTCGGTAGTCATAGCTGAGCAAAGATGGTGCTTTAAAGTGATGCTGATACAAAAAATACTTTAAAAATTTACAAAATGATCTCTCCTTGATTCTTCTGCTTTGTTTAGTTTCCTTGTATCTGAACCAGTATACAAGGAACAGCTGATGCTGATGATTAATGTTTACTGCACTTTCTTTTTCTCTTTTCTGTCATTCTTTCAGCTGAACATTTTAATTGTGCTCTGATACATTCATCAAACTGAATAATGTGTTTTCAGGTTGATTGTTAGCTATTACCAAATGAATAAATAAATAAACAAACATTCAACTGACACCACTGGCTTTAACTAAACTCTTTATGTCGTCTGTGTGATTTAACAGATACAGACGGAATTTAGACATGAAATAACATACAGACATATTCTACAGCAACAGAAACCACAGACGAGCAAAAACCAACAGCACAGAGAGAAAAATGGAGGCCAGAAATGAAACACAAACCAGTGACTCACAAGAGAAAATCAGACAGAGACTTATTAAACAGAAAAGTATGGAGAAAATAAAGCCAACGTGTACGTGTTTGAACTTTTTAATCTGGCTACATTTACTGTTATTGTCTCCGCACTCCTATCATTAAATGACACATTCAGACAGATTCATCAGACTTTCCTGCAGTCATCTAGAATGACAGAATGTACTGAAACCAATCCAAAACAATGAGGATAATCTGATATATATTTGTGATTTCCAGTCTCAGATGATCCAGACGGACCTGCAGCATGTTCTGAAGAACACACAACATCAGTGACCCCCAGATACCAGCAGCTGAAGACCTGATCATCATCATCATCATCATCATCATCATCACAGACTCCATCACTCCAGGCTACAGTCTGTTCAGATCCTGGACTTCTTCAGATTTTACAGACTCATCCAAACACAAACTAACAGACTGATGAACGGTTTCTTTCTCAGATCTGTGTCTCAATACTGCACAGCTGCTGCACTTTACTGACAACATTCTGCACATCACAGTTTCCCTGAATTTCATAGTAAATACATACACAAGGATTCAATATATGTAGCCTATAATATTTGTCTAAAGACATAGAGACACCCTGGACAGACGGCTGGTCTATCACAAAGCAACACGCATTCATTCAAACAAACATCTCAGTGTCTTCAGTTTGAAAAAAGAAAATGAGAAGAAATGTATTTTGTGTTAAACAGGTTGTGCTTGAAATAAAGCTGCTCTTAATTTTTTTTTTGATGACTGCAGTGTTTTATATATATTTTTATTTTATTTTATTTTACATATATATGCCAAATCCACGTAATATTGCCAATAACTGATGTTTTTGACAATATCTCTGGCTATCGTCTTTTGACGCAATCCAGCGTGGAGAGGTTATCACGGTGCGTGCCCTGCGTTCCCTTCTGCTACTGCATGTATGTTATGTATGCATAATTTAATACAAAAGGACGAAAGACAGTCACACAGAGCCCTTTTTCATTTAAAAGCATGAGATGCAGTGGGACAGGAAACAACCTGCCAGAAAGTCTCGAGACATGTTTTTAAAAAGTTAAACCTACATTATTTTCTAAACATGCTGCTGCACTCTTGTGCAAGATGTGAGTGCAACAGTGATAGATGTCCCTCTAGAACATGCAATACATATGAGTTCTGTGTGAACATATGTCTGTACCAGGGTCGGAAATTGACATGGGCTTGTGGTAAAACTGCCCTTGTCAACTTACATATATGTACTTATATATGTATACAGTATATATATATATATTTCTAGTCTCAGACAATCCAGAAGGGCCTGTACAGTTTTATTCTGACATAAAAGCTGAGGTGAGATCCTCACGTCAAAATCCTTCAGATGTTCTCAAGAACAAACAGCACCACTGAGAGACCAGCAGCTGAAGATCTGAACATCATCATCTTCATCATCATCATCTAGAGTACAGTCTGTTCATTTTTTTACAGACTCATCTGAACACAAACACACTCAGCAGGAGCTTCTGATATCTCTCTGATGCTGCACTTTACTCTGATCATTTACTCTGAACCTTTGGCAAAACTTGCTATCTGTTGCCATGTTATTTTAATAAATTGTCATAATAATAAACACACTGGTCTGTAGAGCTAATTGTTTTACTGTTTACTGCACTTTATTCTTAAAGTTATTTCCATCGCAGCTGATGAATCTGAAGTCTTGCACTTTCACAGAAAATCACTTCTGTGTTGAAAAATAAGGTGGATATGTCTCTGTATATTTTTGTATCCTTCCATGCCGTTTATTGTATATGCATTTATTAATTTTTCAGCCTATCCTTAATTAATGCAGAAACCTTTGGAGGACAATAAAGATTCAGTATTTTGTTTGTACAACTGAATTATGCAAAACTTATTTGTGGATTTTCCTCCATTCTCAAACTGCTTCTCAGGATCGTGATGATACTGGAGCCAATAACAGCATCTCAACGCTGGGAAGCACTAGAAAACACAGACCTCTAAACTCAATAATAATTTGTAAATGTCTTCAGCATTCCTCAACAAATATTTTAGGTGTTTCTAGCCATGAAATGATCAGGTTATATTAAAATTCAGTGCATAGCGCCACCCTCAGGCTGAATAACTCTATTACACTGAGCCTCTGCTGAAGCTTCATCATGTGTTCAGAATCAGGAGCCAGACATTACACCAGACTAAAGATTAGATCCAGACTCTGATGAAGACTTTAGATGAACACAACACTGAGAAGAGATGATGCTGAGCCTGAGAGGACTTCAGATGACCCCAGCTCTCAATCAGCAGAAAAACTGACCGGTTCTCTGTGAAGCGGCTTTGAAACAAGATGTATTGTAATACAGATAAATACTGTGAAAAAACTCTTTGAAATAAACCAAATCAATATGTATGTGAAGGAACTCAAGCATTTCTCAAATGAACACAATAAACAGATTCAATATTCCTCTTTGTGCGGTCAGATAAAGTGCTGGATTGACCTCTGACCCCTGTAATACAGTCACGTGTCGTCCTCTACAGGCGATCATCAGCATCACAGCAGAGTTACAGATCTACAAATATATATGAAAGTATT
>JADLZM010024796.1:121321-131693 GCA_018148995.1 Sinocyclocheilus maitianheensis | reverse complement strand
GTATTATTTACAAACTACAACTGTAGCAACCCAAGGCTATGATTTTAATAATAGAGTAATACAGCTGATTTTATAGTCTCAAACATTCAGAAATCACTCAGAAGAAAAGTAAGCAGTTTTACTAAAGATAAAACAATGGTTATTTTTTCGTAAGGGTTGTGATGTCCACATGTTTTTGATGAAGGCTGAAATTGAGGCTGTCGCATTTCTTTTGCAAAAAGGTGGCCAAAAACGAAAGATGAAGTGGATATTTGAATGAAATGTTTGGTCAGTATTAAAGGATCTGATCGTCCTGTAAGTGTAACAACAGCAGTTTCAGGCCTTCGGCACGCTTTGCAGGCATTTGTAATAATATGTAATGTGCATACATTTTTTACTTTGTATGACATTAACAGTGTTATTCAATGAAACCACTTAATTATTAATTAACCAATCATTATTTCCTCATTGTTTTATATAATGCATTAAATAATTTTAAAGGCTGTTGTTGGCATCGGTCTGAACCACACAAAAATATTACCTTAACCGATATATAATTGTTCATGAAGGCTGGAAGTGAAAAACGCCTTATATTCTATATTCTTATATATTTTTTTCTTTCAGGTTATGCAGAGCGAAATAAGACGTGCATTTACAAAATAATTCGTGTTAGCTTTGCTATTATTCTAGAATTTTCAAACTGCTAACACTTTGCACTTTTCAGTTTCGAATTATGCCTTTACTGTACGACCACAAACGACGGAGTAGTGGATGTGTGCCTACACAGTAAAACACGTCGGGTTGTTTTTTTAACCCAACCACTGGGTTACACATATTGGGTCACTGTGTTGGGTTATCTTTTTATGATATACAATTTACAATTTCACAATTTTTATGACATATTACAATTTTATGATGTATATAACTGTTATAACATTAAGTAATGTGTACTGAAACGTTAATTAAATCCTAAAACTATTTTTAAAATGAAGTTTTTATTCACCAGACGAAAGAGCACAGCCGTAAGACAATTAGAAGTCTTATTAGAAGTCAGTGTATCAGAATTATTTGAAGGTGTTATTTTAAGGTAAAAAAAAAACCTTACATACATACAGTTGTTTTAATATAGCCATGCATGTTGTATTAAATCCATTACAGGAATAATGGAATAGCCTGTAATTATAGTCTTTTTTTTTTATGAAGCTATAACAATTTTGCATTTATATTAAATGTGTTATACACGTTGGCATGTTTGTCATACGTGCCAACTAAAGTTTATTTATTCTTTCAAGGTTGTACTAATATGGTGCACTTCCTCAACAATGAGACAAGCCAGGATCCACATGTCTTGGTGCTTGGAGACAAAGAAAATTCCTCCCAAGTTTTCATCATTTTCAGTGGAGAGGTAGTTGAAAAGGAGACCTTACTTCAAGCAGTGGATGTATGCTTCAAAATGTTCTACATCTATGACATAAACTACCCAAAGCCCTCTGCTCCCAAAGTTCTTGCAGCATGCAGTCTATAATATTCCTGGAGGAGTTCCTTCTACACATTGCTGTCTCCTAAAAAAACTTTGTATTCAATGTTACTGATCATCAGTAGATCCAGTAGCCAAAACACACATTTAGGTGTTTATAACACAATGCATATGGTGTACACTGTAGCATTTTTTATTAAGGATATGTTTATTTCTTGAAGTATTATAAAATTTTACTTTTCCGAGTTTTCTTCTCCAAAGCATGAAACAGATGATGATGATGATGAGAAGAGCAATGATAAAAAAGCAGACAGCCACCACAACTGATCTATAAAAGCAATGCAATACAACAATAACATTATCAAATGAACTGAATTAATAAACCAACAAAACCTGATGCATAAAAACTGATAAAGCACAATAAGAAAGCAAAAAACGTCTTTACTTTCACTAAAGTTTGGACTGAGTGTGTCTTGTATCTGACTCATGCAGACATGATTTCCATCATCAGCTGAACTCACATGAGTTTGGGGTCTGTGTCGATCCGCTGATGGGGTCCGTCTCATTCCTCACTGAAAAACACAGGGACAGGTGAAATTAATCTTCTGTCGTCATCTTCTCTCTCATGTCCTTCCAAACCTCTATGACTTTCACTGTGTGGCAGACATTTCTCAAAGCAGCTTCTTTTGTGTTTGACAGAAGAAAGTCAGTCTGAGGGATATTGTGAGTGAACTGTGCCTTTGAGGATCATCTGTCTCTCATAAACATCATCATGAGAGCCGAAGTGTTTCTCTCACCTCTGAACACGGTCTCCAGTCTGAACTGTGATGAAAGACAGAAGCATTAGAGCAGCGTTTATAAAGAATTAAATATGAAAACAGATAAACGTGATGTTGAGAGAGAAATCATTTACTCCTGAAGCATCACAGATGATCTCATGCTTCAGATTCACACACTGAGACGTGACGAGACGATCAGAAGAGACAGAAATAACAGGATCAATCAGTGTTTGAGGAGCTGATGGATCTGCTATCAGACGATCATCCTGAACAAATAAAACACCATCAGATCATGTGTGTGTGTGTGTGTGTGTGTGAGTGTGTGTGTGTGTGTGTGTGTGTGAGTGTGTGTGAGAGAGAGTGTGTGTGTGAGTGTGTGTGAGTGTGTGTGTGTGTGTGATCTCATGCTTCAGATTCACACACTGAGACGTGACGAGACGATCAGAAGAGACAGAAATAACAGGATAATTTAGTTTCTGAGGATCTGATGGATCTGCTATCAGACGATCATCCTGAACAAATAAAACACAAGAGGATGAAGTAAGTATCTGAGTGAATAGTTTGAGGACAGAAACACACTCACCTGTGAATACCAGCTCTGCTCACAGTCAGGATTGTAGGTTTGATTCAGTAAAACAGGCAGAATCCCGTACACAAACCCCACAGGAGTCTGAATCTCTGCACACGACACTGTGATGTTATACATGATTCAAAGCTGGAAAAAGAAGCGTATTTTAATTACTATTGCATTATATTTTTGCACAAGCTTTTTTTAAACAAATGTTAAAAGAAAAGATGTAAATGCATGATCTGGAGCGGAGCAGAAGCGGGACCCGAGCGTTTTTAACCCATTCCTGTGGAAGTTGAGCTTGCACAATTTAGGAATGAGCTGAAAAAGTTCGTACACACACGTTAAACATAAAGAAGAGGACAAATCTATCAGGCAGCCTGAAGCGAAAAAAGAGGAGTTAAAGAGGAAACAGAGCACCGGTAAGCATAGGCACCAGTTCATGTCTCTGCCCACACTCTACTCCACTCCAAACCAAATATTAAACATTTTATTCATCATCACTGTTTTCATGAGCAACAACTGTGCCTTGGATATTTTAACATTCCCATTTTTTACAGCATAATTAATTAAAAATGAGAAATATATTTTTCTCCGTTCGATGTTGTGCTTAAATTAATTCGCTATAAAAGGTATTATTGGTGTCTCGCGAAGAGAAACGCACACAAATACACAACTAAACTAAACTTTCTTTTCATGAGCTCCGCGCAACTCGTTCACTTGCTGATATACATACAATAATTCAATAAATATCTATGTAGAACAGGCACTTCATTCAAATAACCATTAGGCTAAATAATAAAATAAATAGCGAGGATTCACTGATCAATCAGCTTGAAAATGCTAACACAGACGGATCTGTAGTTGAAAGGTACAGTTATGTCATCAGTCAGTGATGGTCTGGTGGTCGATGGGCTTCTGGCAACATTCATTTCAGGAGAGAAGACAACTCTATAGATGTGAGAGCACAGGTTTGAGCGCGCGCGTCCTGTTCTGTGCATCATACACTGTTAGATGGGTTTTGTCCACGTTTCATATGTTGCACAATTATATCAATAGGTAACAAAGATACATTAACAAAAAAAATATATATTTTATATCACTGATGCCTGAGACCCCGCTTTACTGTCCAGGCGCCATCCATTTAATAATATGAGTAAATATGATAATTTACACTCAATATGTTAGTGCATACCGTTATATAATGTACTACAGCACTGAAGTATTAATATCTGCCACCATAACTAATATTTAGCCTACACTTACACTTAGCCTACTGCTAAAGAAAATACTGCTGTTTTAGTGAAAACAAAATGTATAATTATTTGCACTTAGTGTAACTAGAATATATCACTTTTCCCACTTAGTGTAACTTATTATTATTATTATTAACAAAAATAAAACAGTGTTCAGTGTGGATGAGAAACTTCTGGAGAATGTATCCGGATTAATGCAGAAGTAGTCTTAGTTACTGACATAACTTTCAGAAATATTTGAGTGATATGAACTCATTGTAATTCAATCTGAATGTATTTTTACAGTGTACCTGTAGGAACTGCTTTGACCTTGTAGTGTATAATCATAAAAGCGCTGCACACTCAAGCTGGGCTAGAAGTATTTCATAAAGAGAAGAAGAAGGTTTGTACACACACCGCACACATGAAGACTGATGTTTCTCTGGAAATATAGACTATAGTCGCGTGTGCAAATATCTGACTCGAGACCACAGACACAACTGGAGATGTTCAGGAAATCTCTTATATGAACACAGACATCCAGATATCGCTGTAGCTCAATACAAATACACTTCTGGACTCACACGAACCGTTATATAATGTACTACAGCACTGAAGTATTAATATCTGCCACCATAACTAATATTTAGCCTACACTTACACTTAGCCTACTGCTAAAGAAAATACTGCTGTTTTAGTGAAAACAAAATGTATAATTATTTGCACTTAGTGTAACTAGAATATATCACTTTTCCCACTTAGTGTAACTTATTATTATTATTATTAACAAAAATAAAACAGTGTTCAGTGTGGATGAGAAACTTCTGGAGAATGTATCCGGATTAATGCAGAAGTAGTCTTAGTTACTGACATAACTTTCAGAAATATTTGAGTGATATGAACTCATTTTAATTCAATCTGAATGTATTTTTACAGTGTACCTGTAGGAACTGCTTTGACCTTGTAGTGTATAATCATAAAAGCGCTGCACACTCAAGCTGGGCTAGAAGTATTTCATAAAGAGAAGAAGAAGGTTTGTACACACACCGCACACATGAAGACTGATGTTTCTCTGGAAATATAGACTATAGTCGCGTGAGCAAATATCTGACTCGAGACCACAGACACAACTGGAGATGTTCAGGAAATCTCTTATATGAACACAGACATCCAGATATCGCTGTAGCTCAATACAAATACACTTCTGGACTCACACGATTACAAGTTTGTGTGTGTGTGTGTGTGTGTGTGTGTGTGTGTGTGTGTGTGTGTGTGTGTGTGTGTGTGGTTTAGCCATCTCGGTGTATTTCTATAAGAATAAAGCGTGCTAATTGACATATGCAATAAAATCCTGTTTTTACATTTGTATAAAATGCACGATGACTCAATGCAAACTGAACACAGGCTGCAGAGGAAACCACAGACTGAGGTGTAGCTGTGTTTCTTCCAGTGAATGATAAACTCGTTCTGTGTCAGTGTTAGAGAGTGCTGGAGACTGCAGACACTAAAGCTGCATTAAAACACCACACTTATGTGCACATGAAACTATGTAAGCGGAGACTTTTCGTTTTTTGAATGTACATATAAATATATTCCATACCTCAAGCAGAGTCTTTCCCAAAAACCGAGCAGAAAGCAGAATGAAGCTCCTGAAGCTGCTGGAGGAGCTTATATGCGCCGGCGACACACTCTGCTGTGATTGGTGGAAGGAGACTGAGAGGGCGGAGCCTCAGGAGACATCGAATGCAATGTAAGTCACTTTGGATGAAAGCATCTGCTAAATGCATCAACACGTAAGAACTAGTTCACTGTAAATACACAACTGAACACAAACGGATAAACTGGTTTGCACACCTTACCGGAAGTGGTATTTAGCTCTTCCTGTAGCTTATTCCTGAGAAATGCAGAGCATTTTGCTTCAATGCCGCCACGCAACAAATGCTACAGATCTCCTCTTCTTTTACTCATACAAACAGGTTTTATTCGAAACCAAACAGATTTGAGAATGGACTTAAAATAGATGAGCACATTTCACTATTAATATTAAATCAGTTGTGTCATAGGCTAAATGATTTAGGAGATTTCACATTATTATTCAGATAGATTCCATTAAAGAAACCGAGCTTTAAACACATTAGTGTAATATTGTTACCATATGTTTTTGGAGTAGACAGCACATAACATGTTTTTTTACAGTGTGTGTATGATTAATGCTATATGCTTTTTTTGATCATCTCACACATATTGTGTAACTAACTCAAGTGTAACCATAATCAGATATTGCCATTAAACCCTTTAAATGATATGCTAACTAGATTCAACATCAACACTTCAGTGTCGGTCACATAGCAACGCTCTCCCAAATATCTGCTTGTACTTTTATTGATATCAGTCCACGATCTGAAGGCTTGCAGCCTGGAGTTAAGCCACACAGACATGTTCAGTTTCTCAGTTTTACAGCAGCATGCTGGGAACCTTTCACTCTGCAATCAGCCTGAAGCACTGCAGGGACACCAGCTTACACGTGTGCCATCAACAGGTCTGTTGGTCAAGAACAGAACCGCTTATAAAACACTCATGAATACTCCGACTCTGTCATTAAACATAATTCTGCACAGAGCCTGAGTAAGAGGCATGCCTTCCAGCGGCGCACTTTAGTTCACGACTGATAGCTATCTCTATAATCTAATGAAACTTCAGCAGATGCACGTCTGCAATAGCGCACTGTTCTCCACAGACTCCTAATTCAGTAGATTTCTCTACAGCTTGGTTTTTTTACTGGCCTTCTCAGCGCTTTCTCTTACACATGTTTTAATCTATTATTGTTTGCTCGCATATCTCCAACACAATATCTGTAGGCCTACTGTACCATAATGTCTGCCTGCAGTTAAACAGTTCTCAGAAATAATCACGTGTGTTTTGCTTAGCCTATATTCTAAAAACAATTGTAATGTCATACAAAAAAATGAAATAATAAGTCATCGGCCTGAGTAAATTCTACCATTATAAAATCGTGCGTTCACAAATAAAACCATATTTTCCGCATAAATAATGATTCATTATCAACTGAGAATGTGTTATTCATATGGTCTGGTGGTCATATAAGCCTGCGAATACGGGACAAACTGTGTTCTAGCTCTCATACGGGACGCTTCTCTGATGCCTTAAACACAGGTGGCTTGATTTGTCTTTTATATTGTTTTTTATCCGATCAGATAACATTTTAAGCGGTCATATGATCGTGTTACAACGCGCCCCTCAGATGCTACAATGCACCCCACCTACGGGGCATGTTGTCACATTTCGCTTCCATTCTTTTGGGGTAAATAAAGAAAAATGCATATGAAGCAAAGCGACATATTTGTACTAGACAAGTGTGAAATTAATGTGCATAAAGAAATACTCTGAACCCCGTGTGATTTACACAAACTGAGAAAGTCAGTAAGTGTTGGGTTGTGTCCCGCGCTCATCTAAAAATGTACACCTGATTATTTAACAGCCAAAAAGTGTCCACTGTCTACATTTGTATCTGCTGACATCTGCATGGGTCATGAAGAGCTGAGACTCAATGCATTAGGCATTTGATTAACATTTAAGCACACGGAGTGTAAAACACATTAGCTTTCTAAACAATATTATATTATATGTTATATATACACACACACACACAATAAAATTATATTAAAAAACAATTGACTGTAATCTTACATATATTTCATGATGTAGAGTGGAAGGGTAAGAAAGCTGCTAATGAGAGAAATCCAATATGTTGGGAGATTTGTCACCATGGGTGTTAAACTTATTACTTTTCGGGTGAACATACAGGTCCATCTTTGCTAGTGTTAAAACAACACTGACAAAAGTGTTTATTATACAAACACTGTGTTAGTGTTTCATTTTAATCACTCAAGGTGTTGAGAAATTATTACTTGCAACAAGTATACACATTTAATACTTTATGGTGATTAATCCCACACACTCAGTGTATTTATTTAATGTTGATTTCATGTGAATTTTGTAAATATTGTTTTAAAATGGTAATGCAGATTCAATTTAAAACAAACCTATAAATATTTTTCAGAAACCAAGATCTTCACAAGACAACCTCTTTAAAAGTGTTTTAAATGTAGACATGTACACAAAAGGAAAAAAAAAAACAGCAAAGTAGAATAAAATATACCCGAGATGCTGAGAAATTGTATAATCAGACTTGTTCATTAAGCCAGGGAATGGGTTTAATTGTTGATTGATCATAGAAAGTGTTACAGGGTAGAACACGAGTTCTTCATCAAGGTTCATCAGTGATTATGTGATGCAGCATAAAAATATGTAACACATTAGTATGATGAACAACTTCTCAGCTATCATTTAGGTACTTATTAGCTTGCATACTGGCTGTTTATTAGTAGGCTACTTAGAAAGCACATATTAATTCCTTATTCTTCATGACCATATTCTGCATCCCATAATCCTACCTAATACCTAAACTTAACAACTACAACGACTACCTTAAAAGCTATTAATAAGCAGTAAATTAAGAGTTTGAGGCGAAAGTCATAGTTAATAGTTAATATGTGTTCCCCATACTAAAGTGTTAGAAAATAATTTAGGATACAAATTATTGGTTGGTAGACAGAACAGGGGGCATCTGGCATAGGGTTGGCTGCTGTAGAAGTAGGCAGGTCTTCTGTAACGGTATTAAAACCCCACCAGCCAGATCCTAAGACTATTGTGTGTCAGGTGCATGGACTGTAGAATAGAACAGAATAAAGCAGTATGTGAATGTGCAAGCATCCATTACTGTGTGCCATGAACTGTACATACAACATACACAAAATACAATTTGAAATATGTAAACAATATACTCTCAGTACCCTTATAAGGACATCTTTGTACTTTATACTCGAAAAGGTGCACATTAGTACCTTAGAGTACCAATATGTACCTACAACTATGAAACTTTTTGGGGTAAATAAGGTACAAATATGTCATTTTAAGGGTGCTGTCCCAGTGACATGCTGTTGTAGTTCTTTCTTTCTCTCTCTCTGTCTCTCTTTCTTTCTCTTTGTTTCTTTCTCTCTTTCTTCTGTTTTATAATCATATATAGTAATACAAGCGTAAAGCATATAAAGCAAAAAAGGTATGATTAAAAAGAAAACCTGCCAATTAGACAAGGGGAAAAACAGGTATAACACTAGACATTCTGTCCCCCGCACTTTTGAAATGATGGCTACGCCCCCGATTCGTGCATCTCTGAGCAATGCAGAGTTTGAAGGGAAAGTCACAGAGCTGGTTCATACACAATGGCAAGCATTATGGGGCGATTTTACAGTCTCCAAAAACATGTGAGCACTAGAATAGGCCAATATAATGACACAATAAATAACTGGTCTCAGAACAGCGCTGTTAGATCCTCCTCCTCAATAATATTGGCTGTAATTTTAAAGCAGCAGTCGATATGAAATATGAGCCTGTGATCGGGCTGCGGTTGCAGTTGAACTAGTAGCCTAAATGTATACCAATGTAAAAAAAGATGATCTTCTGTAAAAAATTACATTTTCAAACATATGTGTGTAAAAAGTGCTGTTCTCTTGTCTTATAGTGTATCAATAATAAACTGTATAATATTGTACAATTATATATACACAATAATATACTTATAAAACACAATATTATACAGTTTATCATCATTATTGGTAAATTTGTGTTAAAGTTAAAGTATAGGCCTATATATATATAAATAGGCCTATATCTATCTATCATCTATCATAAAGTAACTGATGCTAATTCATATTTGTTTAATAGCTAATCCTAGCATTATTCTGCTGCTTCTTTAAAATATAGGCAGATATCTAGAAAATAATATAAATTATGTAATGTCAATGTTTCCAATTATAAATAATGGGATAAATAATAAAGTGTTTGCTGTGTGAAACAGATTGAGTAAGGAAACTGCTCCACAGAAAGGTAATAATGTTATTTCACACAATATGACTTGGATTAATACGAAAGCCCTGAGCTTCAACCTGCGGGACAAATAAATAATGCAGGTGTGGAAATACTGTCTTACTCTCAGATCCTTCCAGAGCCTAACTGTAACCGAGCCAAAGGTCACACTCCATTCAGACCACAGCAACACAAGCTCAAGAGCCGGTAAATGAAGGAGGAACAGAGACAGGACCTTCAAGTTTAACACTTTTATTAACAAGCAACATGAAAATCTTTTTCAAAAAAGTTTTTATTTTATTGTTTTTGTGTGTCAGTGTGTGTGTGTCAGTGTGTGTCAGTGTCAGTGCACGTGTGTCAGTGTGTGTGCGCGCGTGTCAGTGTGTGT
>JADLZM010024796.1:88075-112963 GCA_018148995.1 Sinocyclocheilus maitianheensis | reverse complement strand
CTCACACTCACTCACTCTCACACACACTGACTCACACACTCACTCACTCACTCGTTTTGTTTGTTTGCCATTTAGATTTTCACTGACTGTCCTGTGATTAAACACGTAACCCGACTAATTATGTTATAAGCTATATTCACAATAATAAGTTTCTGGTCACTTGTTTGTTCCACTTTAAATCATGTTAATTCATATTTCACTATTATGCGAGTCTAAAACACTTTCTCCATGTTGAAGAGTGTTGTTTTAACATATCTCAGTTATCTCGCTGCTCCTAACTAGGTTAAGAGTCTCTCCAGCGCTCTTAAATCATTTAGGAGCTGAGACCTAACACGTTTGTGTTTATATGAACCACACTGATTCTTGAGAGCAATTACAGAATAAAATGCACCTCCCCAAAATACAGCATGAGGACCCCAATTATGATGGACCCTCTGTAAAACAAAGACTTTTATATATTCTCATTCATAAAGACCCGTTTATACTGTGTGTGTGAGAATAATAATGTGTGCTGTTATAAAGCGAACATGCCGTTTAGAAAATTAAATAACTGGCTTTTTATGTTGTGCTAAAGTCAAATAACGTATTAATATTAACTGCTGAAGAAAAAGAAAAATATTTAATTTGTGTAAAGTTGACAGTGGACATATATTAGTTAAAAACAACACTGAGTTTCATCATTTCTCACTATCTTCTGTTCAGAGGTGAAGTGTATGTCGTGCTCCAAGCAATCGGGGAATAATCGTAACACTTCATCAGTGTGAAGGCTTTAAAGTAAGAGATGCTTTATTTGCACCGCTTCTCTTTCCTCTAGCTGCCAGAACACAAGAGCTGGATGAGACCATGATTGTGAAGGACACACAGCTGTTAGTGTTGTGGAAGAAGTGGGATTTAGGGACTTTGTTTACAAACTACACGAGGCATGACTTAAGCAGAAGAGTATAATATTGCATCTGGCAGTAAGATGAGATGCTAGATGAAATGCTGCGGGAGCAGATGACAGATCCGGCAGCTCCAGAGCCAACACAAATGAGAGAGCATCTGAAAAGACAGTTGAGGGAGAAGCTGAACACGTTGCAGTCTATGAGCATCATGTCACTTGCAACAATGCTGAACCCTCGCTTCAAAGTGATACAAAAGCCATCGAGGCCATGAAGAGGCTTACACCGGCGTGTGCTGCCACAGTTCACTCTGTAGCTCCAGCATCAGCAGCACAGGGGGATGAACTTGTAACTCCAGCTAATTTAGCTTCTGGTCATTTTGGATGAGTTACTACACTCACTAACAAGGTCTTTGTATACTTCTCGGGTAACAAACTGTGTCGTCGTCTGGATGACCGAGTGATGGAGTGAAGAAGAAGACAGCGTTACAGCAGACGCTGCTGTGGAAGTCCAGCGGTAGCTTACAGAACCAAATACTGGGCGACTGGACCCCTTCAGTACTGACAGAAGATTACATATTCACATCTGTATAGGCTTGCTGTCGAGTATTTATGTACCCCGGCTTCATCTGTGCCTCGCTAAAGTGTGTTTTACAGGCAGGAGAAGTTTTAGTTTTAATGCTCTTAAATAAAAACACCTAATGTATACCCTCTTCGTAATTTTCCTTGTTACACAAGCACATTCCCAGTCCTCTACCCAGTTAAACCCAGACACTTTCCAGATTTAGAAGAATAATATTGACCCTCCTGCCTATTATGACCCAATAATTGATTCACACTCATTTGATAGACCCATTCATTTCAAGCCAATACGTTTATTACAGGGTTATGTTATCATTATACCACCAGAACATTAATCAAGCTAGTTCTGTTATGAAGGAGAAAATTCGATTATTCTAGTATTCCCGTCATGACGTAACTGTGTTCGCATCGCGTGACGTAACGCAGGGGGATGACGAGCACTCCTCGTGACGTAGAACCGAAAGTGAAAGCACAGTGAGTGACTCCTGCTGAGACTAAACTCGCTGCACCTCTGTGTGATTCATTAATAGTACACATCCTCACATACTGTATATAAGCTATACTGAGATTGATTTCATGTTTTGAATGCGTTTGTTTTTCTAGAAACCATCTTTATGCGCTTGTCTGTTTTCAGACAGCCACGAGGTCTAAAACGCTTCCTGGTAAAGTAATAAGAAACAGCTAAAGCTTAGCTAAGAGCTTTTTTAAGTGATGTTTGAGCTCATTTGCTGCTGTTGTCTTTCTCTGAGCAGAGGTACGTTTCATTTTTAAACTCGTGGAAATGCATTACTCTGGACTTTGCCTTATTTCTGCAATCATCGGGAAACACGTGGTTAAAGTGGATCAGTTCACCGAGGAGCAGAGTTTAAGCGAGTCCTGGCAGAACGCTGTAAACCCGGCTCTGATGGAACAGCGAGGACAGCCACACACTGCACTGGACACTGGACACTGGACAGAAACATTCACAGATCAATGGAGGGGAATACACCGCACTGAGGAGCCATTCAACTCCATGCGGATGCCCCGAGTATAAACATGAGCATCAAAGGTTTGTGTCTTTTTTCTAATCTTATTTTATTTTTTTTATTTTTTTACCAGATGTGATGGAACACCGTTCTGGCTACATGCCGACTTTAAATACTGTTATTGTCTCCAGGTGGTGATTCATTTTTCATTTTCATTTTTCATTCTCATTTTTCTTTTGTAAAGCCGTTCCTTTTGGCTCCTCCCATGAGCTCTCGTGTATAAATGCTCAACACGCTCTGAAGAGAAGCGAAATCATTTCTGCTGTCAGGATTAATTGCTTCACTTATTTTGCCCAAGGATCCGCTTAAGGTATGAAATACATATTTTCATGAATCTCTTCTCTCGCCCAAAGTGTGACATGTTATTCGTTCATTCATTCATTTAAGATTTAAGTGAAGCTTTATGTGTACCTTTTGACAACCCTTACCAAAAAGTAGTATACTTCAAGTTTAGTTTAGTAAGTATACTTAAGTAAAGTTCGAGTATATTTTAAGTATACTTTATGTAGCAAGTATACAAATATCAGTGCACTAGTAGTATACTTGTAAGTGTACTATTTCAATACTCCTTGGGACTAAATTGGCCCACTTTCTAGTATATACAAGTACACTAAGTATAACAGTAGTAAACTTTGAATACACAACTAGTTTACATCTATGTTTTTAGTTTGTACTGCAAATATACTAAAAGTAAACTTATATAAATACTGATAGTTTACTAATTAAATACTTGTAGTAGCATTTTTAGCACACTTTGAAGTATAGTCTCAGTAAACTACTAGTTTAGTAGTGTTATACTGCAAGTATACTCTTTAAGTGAACTTTACATCATACTTTAAGTATACTACTATGTCCCTATTTAGGTATTAATTTGTATATATTTTGTTACATGAATATCTGAACATATAAAACACCAAAAGAACAGGGTATCTGCTTGTAAACAAATACATTTTATTCTAGCTTCATGCATTATTTTTTATAAACACTTGAATGTGGATAAGTTTCATACATAAAAAATAAATAAACAACATTTTGAACAAAAAGCTGAATAAAGACTATGAATTGGATTCAGAATGATAATCAAAACGTAGATAAAGTCGATCAGCACCCCAAAGCTTGACAGTTATTATTACCTCTTGATTGGTCGACATTTTATTCCATAACGTTGCACAGTTTTGATGCTGTTTTATGTCTAATGATCGTGTTAGATTACATGTGGAAGCATCTGTTGTTTCGGTTTCCTCTTCACTTGTGTTTTTTGGAAATTCTGTACAGAAGATGTGTACTAGCGCCCCCTACAGTATAACAATGAAAACACGGATTCTAGGAGCACAAGTATAGCTCAAATATATTTAGACTTTTTCTAAGTATAAGTCAAGTATACTTAAATGTCATTTTAAGTATATTTCTGAGAAGTACATAAAGTCCATTTCTGAGAAGTACATAAAAAGTATATAAACTTCTTTTTCGTAAGGGATGTGAGCCGTTTATATTTGTACAATGTGATTTCATTCCTCTATAGCTCTTTTTTTGTTTGTTTTTTGTATTATGAAAGAGAATGGTGTCTCGGACTGTCAAGATCCAGAAAGACAAACTATCATAACAGTGATAACCAACATGACTCCTGTATACTCCAAGATTTCTGAAATATGAGAGCTTTGTGTGAGGAACAGACTGAAAATAAAGTTGATATGTGTTGAAAACACTTCAAAACATCCTAACAGCATTGCAGTCATTTCTATGATTTTAGAAGTTATTTTGATGAATAATTATTAGATTCTTAGTATTTAAAAAGCTTTATATGCACATCAATACATCTTTTCCGTAAATGAGTAAATGTTTGTTGCATGAAAACACTTATGCACTAGTAATATAATGCAATGAATTGGTACTGTGATTTAAAATATTTTAAAAAATCTTTTCAGCATTGAAACATGCCTAACATTACTGTGAGGTGTGGAGAGATTGAGACTGACGGCGGGTTTGAGTTCAAACTTCCCTCTGATTCACTGAATCAAACATTCACTGACTGTGAGCAGAGCTGGTACACAGAGGTGAGTGTGTTTCTGTCCTCAGACTACACCATTATTCACACCAGGGCCGGCCCGTCGCATAGACGAAATAGGCAAATGCTAGGGGCGCCCAAATGAGTTTTTTTTTTTAATCAATATTATTTTAATTAGGGGTGCATTATATATCGAAATATAATCGATATCGCATTATGGCTTAATGCCATAGTCATATCGCGAAAATTGCGATTAAATAAAATAAACATACCTATGCGCTGCAGTTTTCTGAGTGAAGCGAGTAATATGTTCGAGACTTCGAGTGCAGCCGATGACACGCAGCGCTTCACTTATTTATTTGCTGGCAAACCACCAAAATAAAAGCAGTTTGATATCTGAATTTGAGCAGAGATGCACCGATCGACCATAAATCGGAACCGGATGGTTTTTTTGTTTTATTTCAGAGTCTGTAAACGGCGATAACAGAGGCCAGAGACGCAGAGGAGCAAATACATTAGCAGGCAGAGCAAGCTCACTGTTCACAATGCGTGAAGCAAGAATGTATCTCTGAGGGGAACTGACTGTCTTAAGAAACAGTTTAGATGGCATTTTCCTTTCATCTTGCCTCTGTATATTGCATTTAGTGTGTACAGCGGTAATCAAGAAAACAATGCATCACTGCTGTTCCTTAAGCGCCACCTGCTGACAGAGAGTGAATTTGCATTGTCATTCAGCCCATCTGCTGTTTATGTTTTATGTAGCCTAATTTCACAAAGCCAAAGTCAGACCATTCTGTGTTTGCTTTAGGTTTTGAATTTTTTTTTTTGTGCAACCGTCTTATTTATTTCATATGTAATTTGTTTTATGTCATAAAACTATGCAGTTCCTGTGTGAATGATCAGTGGTGGAATTGTCTGCGATGCAAGGGGCACCAGCTAAAATCTTGCCTAGGGCACCAAATTGGTCAGGGCCGGCCCTGAATCACATACACACACACACACACACACACACACACTCACTCACTCACTCTCTCACTCACATACACACACACACACACACACACACACACTCACTCACTCACTCTCTCACTCACATACACACACACACACACACACACTCATGATCTGATGGTGTTTTATTTGTTCAGGATGATCGTCTGATAGCAGATCCATCAGCTCCTCAAACACTGATTGATCCTGTTATTTCTGTCTCTTCTGATCGTCTCGTCACGTCTCAGTGTGTGAATCTGAATCATGAGATCATCTGTGATTCTGCTGATGGAGTAAATCAACTCAATCTCTCTCAACATGCATCTGTTTAATATTGAACCCTTCTTTAACTCTATAAATGCTGTTTTAATGCTTCTTTCCTTCATTTCAGTCTCATTACAGTTGTGTGACCGCATTCAGAGGTGAGAGAAACAGTGAAACACATCAGTGTGTCCTGTAGGGTGACCATACGTCCTCTTTTCCTCGGACATGTCCTCTTTTTGGACCTAAAAAATGTGTCCAGCCGGGATTTCTTAATTGCCCAAAATTTCCGGGATTCAGCTGTTTTCTTTATCCCACTCCATCTCTGACAATTGCCGCCTGCTCCCGCAACATGTGTTTCGCTCCCGCGATTTTCGTGTCCACTCCTTTAAACATTCTAATATTGTGTATAAATTTGGCGCATCAGGATGCAGAGTATTTAAATCTCTGTTGAATGAGCGTTCGTGCTGTTTACTTTCGATTTCGCGATCACACGCACTCTGTGTAAAGGGAGCACATCTTACAAGATCAGATATTTGTCAATGAGCTCAGGATCTGTGGAGCAGCAAATCCTCCAGCATGGTCTGTCAGTCATCTCTCCTTATTCTCCACCTGTGATCAGTCAAAGCTGACTCCGGTAGCTCTTGTTGGATGCAGGGTTGCAAGTCCGTGTTTTTTCCACAGAATTGGGATACTTTTAAACTGTTGTCATGGGTTGATTTTCCCAAGTGGGTTAAAGGTTTGAAATATTGCATACAATACATTTGACTGAAATGCCTGTGTTGAAATATCAACCTGTGATAAAACTTTCATGGAGTTTTTCATGAACTGCTCCCTCCTGGTGGAATGAAGCTGTTTAATCATTTTCAAGAAACAGCTGAAAACACATCTCTTTCATCTTCATTTGACCCTCTAACGCTAGCACTCTCTATTCTAATGCTACTTCTAATTTTATATGCTTGTTTTTTTAATTAATTAGACTTGACCCTCAAACATTTGCACTCTCTGTTCTATTTCTATTCTAACTACTTGTTTCATTTAAAAAGAAAATAGCCTTTAACACTAGCATTCTCTATTCTTTCTACTTGTTTTCTTTTTATTTATTATAAATAATGACCTTCTAACGCAAGCATTATCTATTCTTTTTCTATTCTATCTACTTGTTTTCTTTTTATTTATTCTAAAAAAAAAAAAACCTTGCTACGTATACTGTGTTAGGCGAAACCCTGCCTCCTTCTCCCGCCCTCGAACCCCGCCCCCCACTGTCCTCTTTTTGGAAAACTAAAATATGGTCACCCTAGTGTCCTGATTGAGATCAAACTCTGTGTTGAAGTGAATCTTCTGTGAATCTTCAAGTGAATCATGATGATTGTGAATCTGTTTTTCAGTGAGGAATGAAACTGCAGTGACTCCAGACTCAGGTGAGTTTCAGCTGATAAACGTCTGATTATTCACTAATAAAACACTGCAGATCTGATTCAGTTTCACTCTCTTCTCTCATATTGACTCATATTTGTGATCTCTGTGTGTTTGTAAAGATCTTCTGAGTGAAGTGACTCCAGATCTCCATCATTCAGGTGAAACATTCAGAACGTGACGTCTCTGGTTTTGCTTCCTGATATTCTTTTCATCATTTTCATATTTCAGCTGATTTGTTTGGTTCATTCATGTGTTTATTTGAGTTGATCAGCTGATTTTATCTTTGATCACTTGTATAGATCAGCTCTGGTGGCTTTTGGCTGTTTTCATCATTGTTCTTCTCATCTTCTTCTTGATCTGTTTGATGAAGCGTAAACGAATCTTCAGGTGAGTCGTGATCAATCTTAAACTATATTTCAACATGAATCACATTTCCCTTCATCTTCAGATCACTGAATCTGTGAACTCAGTCTGAATAAGCTTAGACTCTGTGATGGACGTGATAAAATGTAATAATCAGATTCAATCTGTTGTCAGATGTTTTCAGACTGAACAGCGGTTCATCTGTCAGCGTGAGGATGATTCAGAAAACAGGTGAGTGATTCCTATAGATGAACAACGCTAAGATCATGGGTTTGATTCACACTGAATGAATGAACGAATCAAACGAGCTCTTTGAATGCAGTGAGTCGTTCAGATAAATGAATAAATGTAATGGAGTGAATCACTTGAACATTTGACCTTCACACAGATCTGATGAGAATGAATCTTCATCTGCTGAATCTGAATCTGTTTCTCTCAGGGATCCTGAGTCTGGTGTCCAAATGCAGCTCCGATCTGATGCTCCTGATTCACTGAATCAGTCTGAATCTGAACAGTTAAACGGCTCCTTGTCCAGAGGATGATCAGTGTGAATCGCTCAGGTCATTATTTACTCAAGCTCAGAGCTGAACGTCACTGTGATCTTTGACGTGATGATGAAGGGAGTTTCTGTTCATGCTGAGCTTCTCAACTCTTATTTATTCTCCTTCATCCGCTTCTGTAATAGAAATAAATACATGAGATGGAAAACCCTGACAATGATCTTGGGATCCAATCTTTGAAAAGTGACCAAACGTCTGTTTTGTGTTTTATTTCTTTTGTTCATAATTTATCGATTTAATCATTATTTCATTCATTATCATTCAGTCGTTTACTAATTTGTTCAATCAATCAATCATTTATTAATTCATATTATTGTATTATATCTTAGATTATTTATTCTTCTTGCTCTTGCACTGCTTGCTGAGTTGTTTAACTTATCGTTGTTTCATTTAATGTTTGTCTTCACGAATGAGACGAGGGAGAATGTGTGCAGGGTTTTATGGGATGTCTTGTTATGGAGTTTTGTCATAATAACTCTTGCTGCTGGTTGCACTGATCAGATGAAGTCTGACCGAAACAATAAGGTTATTCAATAAACTCTGCTCATTTTATCATCATTCATCTCCTGCTTTCTTCTCTTCCCTGCTTCCTCTTCGACTCTTAGACTGACGGATGTTTGTTGATGCTGTTTTGTGTAGACAGACAGACAGAGAGAGAGACAGACAGAGAGAGAGACAGAGAGAGAGACAGAGAGACAGAGAGACAGACAGACAGAGAGAGAGACAGAGAGAGAGACAGAGAGACAGAGAGACAGACAGACAGAGAGAGAGAGTAATGCAAATAAATACATGAGATGGAAAACACTGGACGATCAATTCAACCAGATTTGACAAGTGACCACGTGTTATTTATTTTGTTCATTTATAATCAGTCACATTTATTCATTTGTTTTTATTATATTTTAGGTTATTGTAATTTTTTTCTTGCAATGCTTGCAAGTTGTTTAACCTGGTGGTTTTGTTGTTTCATCTCATCCATATTCATATGGAGTTATAACAATAACTGATCGAGCATTGAAACAAGGTTATTCAAACTCATTTTTATCATCACTTCATCACCTGCTTTCTACTCTTCTCTGCTTCCCATGTCAGCTCTTAGACTGACAGATGTTTGTTGATGCAGTTTAGGGTCACAGACAAGGGTTTGGTTACCAGACAAAAGCGATACTTTCTGCTAAGAGACGGATCCAGGATCTGTGCGATATCTCCTGACGTGGATCTCAAGAATGTTTCAGGAGCATCACACTAACCTTTAAATGATGTTCCACTAACATTAAGAAAACTGCGCATTTTAATGCTCCCAACCAAAACTGAATGCTTAGAAAACATTCTCAGAACAAGAAATTGTTAGCGTGGAAATTCATGCGAAAGGTCAAATCAAGCTAAATGTTCTACTAAAGTCTACTGGAAGGAAGATCAAGAGGAGAATGGAGGACCGTTTCTTTCTATCTTTCCATTATAAGTTAGAGAAATGTCTGAAAAAAATTGTCTTGACATTTTTGTCTCCCTCTCTTTGATGACTACGCTTCTGTTTGTAGAAGAACTTTGCTGAACGCTAATTGGCTGTAAGGGAGGAAAGGAAAAGTAAAAAAGTGAGCGATCAAATCAAAAGAGAGCAAGTGAGAGACTGTTCAAAAGAGAAGAGGCAGATCTATGCAGTGCTGTGTGAATGATAAACTGAATCAAATAAACACTCACAAGATCCATGACTGCAAAACTGCTCCTGCGGCTATTGGTTGGTTGGGTACATGCAGTAATTGACTTTAAAACTGACTGAAAACGCTATACCTGGAGAGTTTGTTTAATTGTGACTGTAATATGTTTTTGTTTGTTTTTCAGGAATAGGCCTATTCCTCAGTTTTAATGTTTCACTTCCATATTTCGACCTTCAACAGACTGCATGGCTTGTAATGTAGTTGAGATCCATGTCTCCTCCGGTGCGCTTCAGAAAGATGCTGGAGAGCTCGAGCTTCTCCAAACTCATCAGATTCTGGAGGAATGATGGCATTGTGCTCCGCTTGAGGGATGTGTTTCCGAGGTTCACAGACGATGCTCTCAAAACAAAACAGTCCTTAAAAATGTATTGTGAGCAGACGAGCTACAGGTAACATGAGAAAGCTCTTCTCACAGCTCCACGTGCTTCATTACAGCGTGTGCTTTGAGCACAGATCCAGTTGCTTTGAACTTCAATATTATTTCAGGTATTGCTTTGAGCTTCTGTCAAACAGAGAAAGTAGCGCAGTTATATATATATATGCAGCTTGCCAATAAAAGTGAATTGTGATTCTAGATCAGAGGAGAGCAGGAATCCGGAGCAGAGGAATAGAGGTAATAAAGCCTGGGTACAAGTGTCTCGTGGTCAGCAGACAGAGGTTTGTATTTATGCATTATTATAAACATCCATCAAAAGAGAGGTATGCATCTGTCCCGAATCCTGATACAACGGACAGCCTTTGTTTAACTGAATTCTCTGTGGTTCGGGTGAGATATGCTGATTATTAGTGTACGCCAATCACCCCGCGTGGCTTGAAAGTGTTTAAGTGAATGAAATGGCATTCAAAGCACATTATTGTCATTCAGTAGTCTTGGTTTCAGTGGCGTAACTTTGCTTTGAAAAGTGGTGGGGACACCGCTCAACTCGTTTTGCTAGTTTTTTATTTAATAACCTAATTTACTTTGGGACTGGGTTTAGAGTTGGACAAACTTAATTTTGGCTTTTCAGAAATACATGGATGTACCAGAGGCGGTGCCAGAGAATTGTGAACGCAGGTAGATCATTGACAGAGGGAGCTGGACAGTTCAGGGCTCCAGACTCATTCTTCCCACTGCTTGCTCTTTTGCGATTAACTTTCTCAGTTGGTTGCACAGCGCTTTTTTGCACTACAGCATGCTATTAATCAATGCACGCTGATGAACTTTTATCTGAGTTTATATTTATATGGAAACGAAAGTAGTTAACATTCAACCCGTTCTTCACCTTTTTCATCAGTAGTATTATTTGTGATTTGAATTTTGTGAACGCAAGCCCCTCTTTTGACACGTTATAAGCCGTGCTTCGGATGCTTTCACTTTCGATTTCACGATCTTGTCAGGTTTTACAATAAAATATAATTGTCTGTTTTGCTTACATCTATACACCTTTCACGAAAAAGAAATGACTCAGAACACCTTAGGACACACTATAGCAACACGCTAAAACTGCGCAAATCACACTAGAAACTGGATAGCAACACGCTAAAACTGCAACAATAAAACAGTATTCAATGACAAACTAGCTTACAAAACCTTATTAACAAAAACGAATAAGATGAGGCATGGTCTACACGCTGTATTAGGCTATATAATGACTAATACATTACAGAACGTTTAGCAAACACTGAGGAATCAAAAAAAAGAGAGAGCCTCCATAGCATAAGGCCTGTGTCTGCCACTGAATTAAAAAATAGGTAATCGCGACTTTTTATCTTTGTGATATAAACTCGCAATTGCGAGAAAAAACCTCCTCTGGTTTAAGAAGCGGTCTTTTACTGGACTTAAGCGTGAAAACCATCCATATTCGCCTCATTTTGGCTGAGCGCACCTTCTGCAATTAATAGTAAACATAACCAAAACAGGTCATTATCATTTTTATATGAAAAATAAAATAAATATAAGGAAAACTCGCCCACTTGATTTTGTAATATTCTTTAATTCTGTAGTCTATATTAATATTTCTATTAAAGGCAGGTCCATGTGGAGATGGCGAGTCAGCGTCGGCATTCGGCAAGCTCATCTCTGCACCAGACACTGACTCAGAAAGCACTAGCTTATTAATAAATAATTAAAATGTCTTCTTTTCCCCGACACGTTCAGAATCACTTTGCCGGTGCTTTGAAGCAATTGCTTTATGCGCGAGCTTGAGCGCGTCTGCCTATAGCCTATATTGAAGTATATGGCGCTTATAAATGATATATTTAATAATTCATATATTATTATATTAATCAATTTGATATAACGTGCGACTAGTTGACTAGAAAAATCTTCAGCAGAGGGCAGACAAGGAAGCTCTCCGTTTTTAAATAAAATGCTATAGCCTAATAAGAGACTGTCTGTTTCTGTTCACACTGTAAGCGCAGTTATTGGTCAAAGAAAGCCTAACATCACAGTCTGTGGATGACTTTCATTAGCGGGATTATATTGTGAGAATAGTTCTTAAGAGTTGGGGGGAAATGTGAAATAGTAGGATGAATCTCTCATATGCATATTGTCTCAGCAGTAATGTAATAATTTACTGAGGAAAACGCGGATGGAATCCAGTCATAGAAATGTAGTTTGCTCAATGTCATTGAACTGGATGTTACTGTAATATCATTATTATTCTTCAAGGAATGTAGGCTATGGAATCAAAAGTGTGTGCATATTTTAACTCTATTATAGTAGGCTACCGTTTTGGATTCATATTTAGTTTTCTACAGAGTTGCTCGTTTAGTGGCTTCCTCAGAAAGTTTATTCTTTGTTTGTTTGCTTATGTGTTTATTTTTGTAAACTGGTCTTTTGTGCGATCATCCACACATGCAAAGTTGGTTGATAACATAACTGCAATTAAACAATAGTCTAGCTAACATGTACTTGACAGAATGTTCTGATTCAACATCTAACTGAACATGTTCTTACATTGTTTATTTCTTACTCATCAACAGTTCATCAGGCTCTTAATGATTTAATCTTTGCCAGGTTTATCCATCACTCATCATTAGAACACATTTACACATGGCTCTCGATTCTGACTTGTGCTTGCTCTTATGAAAATGTGCCATAGTTCTTAACAGCATTTGTTATAACAAGGCTAGCCTATTATTCATTAGCAGGCCAATAATGGCCGTTTTTATATTAATCTATATGCATTTGTTATGAAAAACAACAGCTTGCACATTTAGAAACATGCCACAGTTGTAATATAAATCTATAGGGAAAAATATATTCCCTTAAGATTATCTATTAAACAAAATTCACAATTAAAAGAACTGCGCTTCAGTCATATTGTGCTGAAAACTGCTCCGTTCGGCTCATACAGTGAAGTTAGGGATTATAAAAGATTTCAATAATTAATTCATAGCCTGATTCTAGGTTTCCATTAACCATGCATGGTATAAATAGTATTAGTATTATTATTAAATATTATTATCAATAATGATATTAATAATAATAAAAAATGACTTATCTGCATTTTTATTACATGGGCAAAACATGGGCGAACAGAACAGACATAAGAGAGCAAACTGTGTTCACAGCCTGAATGTGATCGAAAAAAATCTGATTTAGTGTGTTTGTGATCGAATAATCCCCCACCGTTTCCATTCTTTGAGATGCTTACTTCCATCTATACGTCTTTAGAAATTAAGAAGTATATTTACGTTTAATCAATTATAGAGGATGACCCTCTGAACATCTTCACTGTGTCAGATGACCTTTTCCAGAAATGTTGAAATGTTTGTTGTAAGAGAACCCTTGCAATAATATTATATCGCAGTAATTTGTTCTGTGATTTAAAACAGGTTCTTCATTTGAGTTGAATCATGTACAACATCACAGTGTCGTGTGCAGAGATTCAGACTCCTGTGGGGTTTCTATACGGGATTCTGTCTGTTTTACTGAATCAAACTAATAATCCAGACTGTGATCAGAGCTGGTATTCACAGGTGAGTGTGTTTCTGTCCTCAAACTACAGTTATTCACTCAGACACACACACACACACACACACACCCACACACTCGCACACACACACACACACTCACTCACACACACACACCCACTCACACGCACTCACACACACACACACACACAGGATCTGATGGTGTTTTATTTGTTCAGGATGATCGTCTGATAGCAGATCCACCAGATCCTCAAACACTGATTGATCCTGTTATTTCTGTCCCTTCTGATCGTCTCGTCACGTCTCAGTGTGTGAATCTGAATCATGAGATCACACACACACACATACACACTCACTCACACACACACACCCACTCACACGCACTCACACACACACACACACACAGGATCTGATGGTGTTTTATTTGTTCAGGATGATCGTCTGATAGCAGATCCACCAGATCCTCAAACACTGATTGATCCTGTTATTTCTGTCCCTTCTGATCGTCTCGTCACGTCTCAGTGTGTGAATCTGAATCATGAGATCACACACACACACATACACACTCACTCACACACACACACCCACTCACACGCACTCACACACACACACACACACAGGATCTGATGGTGTTTTATTTGTTCAGGATGATCGTCTGATAGCAGATCCACCAGATCCTCAAACACTGATTGATCCTGTTATTTCTGTCCCTTCTGATCGTCTCGTCACGTCTCAGTGTGTGAATCTGAATCATGAGATCACACACACACACATACACACTCACTCACACACACACACCCACTCACACGCACTCACACACACACACACACACAGGATCTGATGGTGTTTTATTTGTTCAGGATGATCGTCTGATAGCAGATCCACCAGATCCTCAAACACTGATTGATCCTGTTATTTCTGTCCCTTCTGATCGTCTCGTCACGTCTCAGTGTGTGAATCTGAATCATGAGATCACACACACACACATACACACTCACTCACACACACACACCCACTCACACGCACTCACACACACACACACACACAGGATCTGATGGTGTTTTATTTGTTCAGGATGATCGTCTGATAGCAGATCCACCAGATCCTCAAACACTGATTGATCCTGTTATTTCTGTCCCTTCTGATCGTCTCGTCACGTCTCAGTGTGTGAATCTGAATCATGAGATCACACACACACACATACACACTCACTCACACACACACACCCACTCACACGCACTCACACACACACACACACACAGGATCTGATGGTGTTTTATTTGTTCAGGATGATCGTCTGATAGCAGATCCACCAGATCCTCAAACACTGATTGATCCTGTTATTTCTGTCCCTTCTGATCGTCTCGTCACGTCTCAGTGTGTGAATCTGAATCATGAGATCACACACACACACATACACACTCACTCACACACACACACCCACTCACACGCACTCACACACACACACACACACAGGATCTGATGGTGTTTTATTTGTTCAGGATGATCGTCTGATAGCAGATCCACCAGATCCTCAAACACTGATTGATCCTGTTATTTCTGTCCCTTCTGATCGTCTCGTCACGTCTCAGTGTGTGAATCTGAAGCATGAGATCATCTGTCATTCTAATGGAGTAAATCAACTCAATCTCTCAACATTCATCTGTTTTCATATTTAAACACAGAAATGATGATCATCTTGATTTGACTATGAATCATTAGAGCTGCAGTTCATCAGGACATTAATCACAAACGCATACAGTAATTAAATGATCATGAACACTGTAAACGCTGCTCTAATGCTTCTGTCTTTCATCACAGTTCAGATATGACACCGTGTTCAGAGGTGAGAGAAACACTTCAACTATCAGTATGATGTTTATGATCTCTAATATTAACAGTGAAACACATCAGTGTGTCCTGATTCAGATCAAACTCTGTGTTTCTGATTGAATCTTCTGCGCTTCAAGTCAATCATGATGATACTGAATGTGTTTTTCAGCGTTTAATGACTCCATCAGCGGATCGACTCAATCTCCAGAATCACGTGAGTTCAGCTGATGATCGACAGCATGAGATATAGTTCATTAATTCAGTCCATCAGATGATTTTATTGTGTTGTTGCTTGTTTAGATCAGCTGTGGTGGATTTCTGCTCTGATCTTCATTGTTCTTCTGGTTTTGGTCTGGTTCTTGCTGCATAAAAGGATCTTCAGGTGAGTCACGAGTCTTTAATTGTGTCAGTTAATTGTAATATTTCTGATATAAAGTCATATTTAACGATGGAATCAGTGGCCTAAACTATAAAATCTCCCTCAATAAAGAGAAAATACTTTAATGTGTATAATAGTATTTCCTAATCAGTTTTAATCTGTTGTTAGATGTTTTCAGAGCATCTTTCAGTGCAGTGATTCAGAAAACAGGTGAGTGAATCAAAGCAAGAGAAATAAAGACTTGAACTGAGTTTGACTGAATCACAACAACATTTGTGTTTCATTTGAGACTCTGTGAATCTGAATCTGTTTCTCTCAGGGATCCTGAATCTGGTGTCCAAATGAAGCTCAGATCTGATGAATCTGATTCACTGAATCAATCTGAATCTGAACCGATCAACAGCTTCATGTCCAGAGGATGATCTTCATTCATCTTCATCGTCATCATCATTATCATCATCACAGTCATTTTCTCAAGCTCAGGCTCCTCTGGAGATTTCTGCTTCATTCTGAGCTTCTCAACTCTATTTATTTCTATTCTTCTGCGTCTGTCTGTTTTAGTAACGCAGCTACAGACTCGATCTGAAAGCGGGTTGTGTTTAACATTGAGACACTCAGATCTCAGTAAAGCTGCTTTAAAACAATATGTTATGAAAATAATGATCTGCTTATTTCTTAACATTCTGTTTTACATGATTTATTAATTCAGAGTGAAATGGTTCAAGATCAGCGGCTCCATGTCCAGATGATGATCAGGAACATCCATCATTTTTCACGTTCACTCTCACTGAACGGATTTCACGTCTGTTTCTGGGTTTGAGCTGTTAGTCTGTTAGTTTAGCTCTGTTCCCAGATCAGTTTGCTTTGTCTCTGTCATTTGTTGTCATGGTGTTTGATTTGTGCTCATGTGTGTCTAGTGAATTATCTCGTTTGTCCTTACTGTTCCTCTGTGTCTGTTGTTTAGCTTGAATTGGTTCGTTCATCTCCATTCAAAGCTGCAATATGTTTATCTTCATGGAAGCTTTTATTTAATGAGCATTTAATGAGCTAATACAATATTTCAACTCAAGCCACGTTAATTATTTACTTCTGAGACAAGTAGAAGTGGGATGTTTAAATATCAGTATTATGCATTGTTTTCTTTATTGGCATGGATGGCTTAGAAAGCTAATGTGATTTACATGCTCCATCACACACTTAAATGTTATAAACCAATGCATAATGAAACACTGCAAATACTGTACTTGTGTAAACTGAAGGATCCTGTTTGAGGAATGGAGTTGTGTGTTTTTATTATTATTATTATTAGAAGAACAAGATAACTTGTTGAGATTGAGTGCATGACAGATTAAAGTTTATTCTGCATTTCTTCTTACTGGCACAGAGGTTAACGAGAAATACACACAAAAATGTTGCTGAACGTTTATGATTAGAGAACACTTCTCATGCGATAATGGTAAATGTGGTTTAAATGGCTTCCTGTTTAATTCCTCTTCACTATGTTGTTGTTGTTTGTTAGTTGATCTCTTATAGTCCGCCGAGGAGAGGAAGAGGATGTGGACAAAGACCATGAGCCCCACATTTCAAGATTTTATTTGTCACATACAAGTTAACATACAACAAGCAGTGACATGTAGGTCTGGCATACTCTTTATAGACTGTGCAAAAAATAAGAAGAAAATGAAATACACACAATAAAGTGCAGTGTGTTTTTAATAGTCTGATAGCGAGGTGCAAAAAATAAGAAGAAAATGAAATATACACAATAAAGTGCAGTGTGTTTAATGTCCATGTTTAATAGTCTGATAGCGTGAGGGAAGAAGCTCAGTTTTCATTTCTTCTTATTGGCACAGAGGTTAACCAGAAACTTAAAAAATGCCCAAAAGGTTGCCGACCCCTGCTGTAGGTGTTTAGCTAAATTCTTAAAAATGAGAAAGGTTGCTTCTTGGCAACTGCATATGGCAGGGCTGTTTGCTAAATGACATTCAGAGTTCACATTAGTGTCATGCAGAGGTTATGCAGACGTTTAAATGAGAACGATACGTCAAAGCCTGCAGTGCATTATGAGCAAACAGAGCATTGCAGCACAGGTGATGATTCATTCACCTTCAGCAGTTCATGTTGCTCTGACATCCCTTACCAAAAAGTAGTATACTTCAAGTTTATTTTATTAAGTATACTTAAGTAAAGTTTGAGTATATTTTTAAGTGTACTTTATGTAGTAAGTATACAAATATCAGTGTACTAGTAGTATACTTGTAAGTGTACTATTTCAATACTCCTTGGGGACTAAATTGGCCCACTTTCTAGTATATAAAAGTATACTTTAAGTATAACAGTAGTAAACTTACAACAATATTTTTAGCTTGTACTGCAACTATACTAAAAGTGAACTTATAGGTATACTGATAGTTTACTAATGAAATACTTGTAGTAGCATTTTTAGCACACTCAGAAGTATAGTCTCAGTAAACTACTAGTTTAGTAGTGTTATACTGCAAGTATACTCTTTAAGTGAACTTTACATCATACTTTAAGTATACTACTATGCCCCTATTTAGGTATTAATTTGTATATATTTTGTTACATGAATATCTGAACATATAAAACACCAAAAGAACAGGGTATCTGCTTGTAAACAAAAACATTTTATTCTAGCTTCATGCATTCTTTTTTTAAACACTTGAATGTGGATAAGTTTCATAAATAATAATAAAAAAGAAATAAACAACATTTTGAACAAAAAGCTGAAAAAAAGGCTATATACTGGATTCAGAATGATAATCAGAACGTAGATAAAGTCGATCAGCACCCCTAAGCTTAACAGTTATTATTACCTCTTCATTGGTCGACATTACATCAACGTTACACAGTTTTGATGCTGTTTTATGTCTGATGATCGTGTTAGATTACATGTGGAAGCATCTGTTGTTTCGGTTTCTTCTTCACTTGTGTTTTTTGGAAATTCTGTACAGAAGATGTGTACTAGCGCCCCCTACAGTATAACAATGACAACACGCATTCTAGGAACACAAGTATAGCTCAAATATATTTAGACTTTTTCTAAGTATAAGTCAAGTATACTTAAATGTCATTTTAAGTATATTTCTGAGAAGTACATAAAGCCCATTTCTGAGAAGTACATAAAAAGTAGACTAAAAGTATACTTTCCTATTTTTTTGTTTAAAAGAAGTATACTAATAGCACACTTGAATATACTTATTTTTCGTAAGGGACCGAGCAAAAGATTCAGTCATGTGACTTCTTATCATGGCAAGATAATAGAGGTGAATCTCGGTCATATTGAAAGTCTGTGAGATTCTTCCCCTTTTTCTTTTTAAATGCTCCTTTTGATGTTTGATGTTGATAAAAAACCACTAAACCCCATCTCTGAACCAAATGCTCAGTGGCTTAAAGATATTTGGCCAAAGGTCTGAGGAGGAAGCGTAGCACTGTAAAAGCTGGATTAAATGGGTGAAAGTTTCCAGAAATGTGCTGCAGCAGTTTTAAATCACACAACATTACACCTTTTTCCAAATGTGTCTGAATGTTTATTTTTAGAAAACACTTCTCACGCAATAATGGTAGCTGTGGTTTAAATGGCTTCCTGTTTAATTTCCTCTTCACTGTTGTGTTTCCGCCCTCTAAACACAATTCATCTGACCGTGTTTCACAGGAATCTGATAACAATCATCTGTTTCTGAATTTCTCAGTGTTCTTTGGTATTAACTTTATTCTTGTGTTTGAATATGAATCATTTGAGCTGCAAGTTCGTCAGGACAATAAACAAACACAATAAACTCATGCATCAATCAATCCTTCATTCATAGAAATAATGCAAACAGCTGAACAACTAAATCTAGACACTGTATTAGTTGATCTCTTATCGTCCACCGAGGAGAGGAAGAGGATGTGGACAAAGACGACGAGCACCACATTTATCAGATTCAAGCAAACCTCGGTAAAGCGTGGATGACATTGAGAGAGAGACAGAGGACAGAGAGTTCAGCCCAACCTCAGCAGATATATATATATATATACACCTGCTATATGAGCTCCAACTGTACTATCTTCTCTGGTCCAGAACTGGTTTCACGAGCATCCATGCTTTTCAGTCCAAATCTCTCTCTTCTGTAACCCCACTGAGGGTTTTGTCAGCATGGCAGTGGAAGCTTCTGATCTCTGCTCCTATGTCAGGAGACCCCTCATTCAAGCCATGAGACTGTGAACTAACTGATGCAGCGTCTGTGCAAGAACAGATACGCCTTTCGAGAAGCTCTTTCCTGGAGAGAGATTGTAGTGTGGTGTGGATGAAGCACTGTCAGTATGTTACAAGAAAAGAAGCAGGTACGGTTTCCGTCATCGCCCCGCCCACAGTCTCACTCCACCAATCACACTGCGCTGTCTCTGCACGCCTATGCAGAGAATATAAACCAGCCTCGGTCCACACGCAGACAGTCAGGTGTGGCGAGGAGTTCTTCAGCTCAGAGGATCTGCTCGAGGTATGAGATATATATGCATGTAAATATAGTGTGATCGTCCACCGTTGTTATGCCAAACTGCTTTATATTGTCAAAGCAACTCTTTTCTCTGAGGAAACGGCGTGTTTACACGAGTGTGAAATGAATCCGAGAGTTTGACTGACTAATGCTCGAGATGTAGCTGGATGTGATCAGACTATTAGACTGCGGGCTTCTCTGAAGAGTTATTAGAAGCGATGCCCACAGAAGATGATATCGTCTATATACGAGGCGTTACGGTAACAGCGTGTAACACTCAGATCAAAGGAAAAGCGCTCTCTGGCATTCAGCTATTGAGCTATTGAGCCATAGTTTCTCTGTCTATCAATGAATGAATGCATTTAAAATAATACAAACCCGTCGCTTCTCCAGCTGTTTTTATCTGTGATTCAGTCTGCTCTGGAGCCTTTCATACTATTATAGTTTTGCACAATAAAATATAATCACTAGATGTATTGTAATATAAGGAAATTAATATTCAGTCTATTTTTATGTTGTATTGCAAGTTAATATATGTTGTCCAATTAAAAAGTCATGCATTCGAAAGAAAACTTTGTATTTGTAACTTTTTTTTTTTTTTGAGGAATGTATTATTTATAAGAATTTAGTAAAGTTGGCTTTCTTGTAACACAAATACTAATTAGTAAAAGATTAGACTAGATGTAAGCCAGCCTGACATCTGCTTGTGTTATAGCCCTCTACTGTTATGTTTTCTAAGCGCTTCTTAACTCATGGACGTTTATTGATTGTGAAGAAGCACCAAAATGTCAATATTGCGGGACTCACTTGAAGGTGAAACATGTGCTTTTGGTCTGTCCAATATTTAATATCATGAGACAAAGGTTATTATCAGGACAAACTCTTAAGGACCCAGAACAACTTTTACAGTTTCTTTCAAAAGTAAATTTAAAGAATCTTTTATAGAATTTTATGTGCGATTACTTTTTACAATTGTTTTGATTAATTTATGCATGTGTATTGTGTACTACTATATTGTTTTTCTAATAGTGTAATCTTCGCCATGAAATGTGAAGCTGATGTGGCAATAAACGTAAATGAAACTGTGAGCACTTCTGCTGAGAGCATCGTGTTGGCTGAAACTGAAGTCGTTATTTGTTGAAAAGCCAGACTTTTAACATCACAGTTCTTTGGTAATTTGAAATTATTTTGAAATTCTAAAGTACAGAAGAGGCTCCTGACATTTTCACTTCTTTAAATGTGTGTTCTAATGTGTGACTATTTGCTCTGACATTTATCATGCAATATGAATTTACTGCAATAATTTGTTCTGTGTTTAAATCCTGCTTCTTTCCAGCATTGAATCATGAATAACATCAGTGTGACGTGTGCAGAGATTCAGACTCCTGTGGGGTTTCTGTATGTGATTCTGCCTGTTTTACTGAAACACACACTCACTGACTGTGAACAGATCTGGCTATCAGAGGTGAGTGTGTTTCTGTCCTCAAACTACACCATCACACACACACACACACACACACACACTCTCACACACACGCGCACACACTCTCACGCGCACACACACACACTCATGATCTGATGCTGTTTTATTTGTTCAGGATGATCGTCTGATAGCAGATCCATCAGCTCCTCAAACACTGATTGATCCTGTTATTTCTGTCTCTTCTGATCGTCTCGTCACGTCTCAGTGTGTGAATCTGAATCATGAGATCATCTGTGATTCTGCTGATGGAGTAAATCAACTCAATCTCTCTCAACATTCATCTGTTTAATATTGAACCCTTCTTTAACTCTATAAATGCTGTTTTAATGCTTCTTTCCTTCATTTCAGTCTCATTACAGTTGTGTGACCGCATTCAGAGGTGAGAGAAACAGTGAAACACATCAGTGTGTCCTGTAGGGTGACCATACGTCCTCTTTTCCTCGGACATGTCCTCTTTTTGGACCTAAAAAATGTGTCCAGCCGGGATTTCTTAATTGCCCAAAATTTCCGGGATTCAGCTGTTTTCTTTATCCCACTCCATCTCTGACAATTGCCGCCTGCTCCCGCAACATGTGTTTCGCTCCCGCGATTTTCGTGTCCACTCCTTTAAACATTCTAATATTGTGTATAAATTTGGCGCATCAGGATGCAGAGTACTCGCACACACGCGCACACTCACACACACACTCACACACTCTCTCACACACACTCTCACACACATGATCTGATGGTGTTTTATTTGTTCAGGATGATCGTCTGATAGCAGATCCATCAGCTCCTCAAACACTGATTGATCCTGTTATTTCTGTCTCTTCTGATCGTCTCGTCACGTCTCAGTGTGTGAATCTGAAGCATGAGATCATCTGTGATTCTGCTGATGGAGTAAATCAACTCAATCTCTCTCAGCATTCATCTGTGTTCATATTTAACTCTTCATTAACTCTTTAAATGCTGCTCTAATGCTTCTTTCCTTCATTTCAGTCTAACAGTCGTGTGACTGCATTCAGAGGTGAGAGAAAAAATGAAGCACATCAGTGTCAGGGCCGTGCAGAGAGCGTTGGAGGGGCAGGTGCTCAAAGTATAAAAGGGGCACATGGAGCACTGTTTTTAATAGGGCAGTTTTTTGAATAAATACTGTAATAATAAAAGTTCAAAGTAATAGTTTTTAGTCAGATAACATAAAGACAAGACCCCTCAACGCCCTTTAAACTCTTCTCAATCAAACAGCAAGAACGAAAAAGAACAGGCACCTTTGTTTATATTGCTGTGTGTAGAACGTTAGCTGCATTTTTAATATTTAATTTTAAAGAAATGTAAATTTGTCCCCAGCACTTTATTCAGGCAGGTGTGTTCACATAGAGGTTTCTAGATTTAAATTCAAAGAGACAGTATCGATAGTCTAAGCATTACCTGACGTTTTATTCGTTTCCAAAATGAGGAGAAGTGAATATCTGGATGCAGTGTGTGTTTAATTCATACTCGAAGCCGGAGTGCGCTCTCGAGCAGAATGTCCAAAACAGACTCATAGAAGTGATGACTTATGATGTGCAGGAAATCCCTAATATGAGCAAAAGCATCCGGCTATCGCTGTAGCTGAGCTGAGCTGAACAAAAATTATGATTACGTTATGAAGGCATCTGGCAGCGCGCTACATTAAAGGTGTCTGAACGTGAGGGATCGTCCCGGATAAGATCGTCAGGTGAAAGGTCATCATGTGGGTCATTTTATTTACGGCAAAATTATTATTCATTCATTTTACTAATAGTTAGATTGGGCAGGCCTTCACAAAATGGTGTTTAATTACAAAAACAGGGAAAAGGGCACTTTGGGCATCAAGGGAAAAGGGGCAGGTGCTCAAGCCTCTGCACGCGCCTCATCAGTGTGTCCTGATTGAGATCAAACTCTGTGTTGAAGTGAATCTTCTGTGAATCTTCAAGTGAATCAGGATGATTGTGAATCTGTTTTTCAGTGAGGAATGAAACTGCAGTGACTCCAGACTCGGGTGAGTTTCAGCTGATAAACGTCTGATTATTCACTAATAAAACACTGCAGATCTGATTCAGTTTCACTCTCTTCTCTCATATTGGCTCATATCTGTGATCTTTGTGTGTTTGTAAAGATCTTCTGAATGAAGCATCGCTCCAGCTCTCAGGTACAACATTCAGAGCTTTAAACCTCTTTCTAATATTGATTAGTCGTTATAGATCAGCAGATCTGATATTTGATCACTTGTATAGATCAGTTGTGGTGGCTGTTTGCTCTCTTCATCCTCATCCTCATCTTGATCTGTGTCTTGCTGCGTAAAAGGATCTTCAGGTGAGCTAAAATATGATTAAATCCCAAGTTAATGTGGTTGTGAGAAATCTCTTGTTTTATTGTCACAAATATGGTCCTCATCTGTAAATATGCACTTTTTATTTATACATCACTGGTTTATAATTTTCTGGTATAGCAAATTATTTTGAAAACCTCACTTTAACCTTGACCTAAACTATACAATCTCTCTGAATACATAGAAATATGCTGATGAATATAATATTTAATAAGTGTCAATCTGTGTTCAGATGTTTTAGGAGGGCAGTGTCTTCCATCTGTAAGCGAAACGATTCAGAAAACAGGTGAGTGAATCAAACTGAGAGAAAGAAAGACTTGAACTGAGTTTGACTGAATCACATTTAAGAGCTGAAACAGACGGATGAGGTTTGAACATACAGACGAGACAGAAGCTCTATGAATCTTCAGCTCTGAATCTTCTCGCTTAAACGAACCTTCAGCTCTATATGAATCTTCAGCTCTATATGAATCTTCATGTTTAAATGAATCTTCAGCTCTATATAAATCTTTGTTTAAATGAATCTTCAGCTCTATATGAATCTTCATGTTTAAATGAATCTTCAGCTCTATATGAATCTTCATGTTTAAATGAATCTTCAGCTCTATATGAATCTTCATGTTTAAATGAATCTTCAGCTCTAT
>JADLZM010024796.1:52746-80179 GCA_018148995.1 Sinocyclocheilus maitianheensis | reverse complement strand
ACACACACACACACACACACACACACACACACACACACACACTCACACACACACACACACACACACACACACACACACTCATGATCTGATGGTGTTGTATTTGTTCAGGATGATCGTCTGATAGCAGATCCATCAGCTCCTCAAACACTGATTGATCCTGTTATTTCTGTCTCTTCTGATCGTCTCGTCACGTCTCAAAGTGGAATGCACTTCAGAATGGCAGCGGGGATCCCCCCCGAGGGGAAGTGCTTAGGGAAGTATGTGAATGCGTGTCTAAAAGTGAACTGGAGCACAGCCTTAGGACTCTCACATTCCAAGCGTATTAGGGGAACTGGCCAGTGTTTAGTGTAGAGATGTGGTTATAGGATAGTCTGTACTCAACCAGCTCCTCGCTGCAGAGCAAATGGGCGGAGTTTAGTTTAGAGGTGTGTTTAAGTTCTTCTATTCTTCTTATATAAAAGGAGAGGTTGCTCACCGCAGAGAAGCGGGGTGGAGTTTAGATGTGTTTAGTTTGTGTTGATACATAAACAGGGAGGTGCTTCTTCACATCCAGCAGCTTCAGGAGGAGTTTCTTTCAGCTCTCATCTCCCAGCACTTATTATTTTGGCCAAGGATCCACTTAAGGTTTGAAATATGTTTAATACATATTTATCTTTAATATAAACATAAGTTTTAAATATATTTCTCTTTATATATAACTCTGCTGTGAAAAAAATTATTTTGATGTTTTGTATGTTCAGATATTCATGTAACAAAATATATACAAATTAATACCTAAATAGGGACATAGTAGTATACTTAAAGTATGATGTAAAGTTCACTTAAAGAGTATACTTGCAGTATAACACTACTAAACTAGTAGTTTACTGAGACTATACTTCAAAGTGTACTAAAAATGCTAAAAAAGTATTTAATTAGTAAACTATCAGTTTACCTATAAGTTCACTTTTAGTATAGTTGCACTACGAGCTAAAAAACATTGATGTACTTTTTTGATTGACTACTGTTATACTTAAAGTATACTTTTATATACTAGAAAGTGGGCCAATTTAGTCCCAAGGAGTATTGAAATAGTACACTTACAAGTATACTACTAGTACACTGATATTTGTATACTTACTACATAAAGTACACTTAAAATATACTTGAACTTTACTTAAGTATACTTACTAAACTAAACTTGAAGTATACTACTTTTTGGTAAGGGTAGTGTAGTAATCGTCTATGCTAATGAAACTGCGTCTAGAGGGCCACCTTCCTGCTGACTTTAGTTTCATGTTTTACTCAGTCAGTCTAAACACGCTGATCAAGTTCTTCACAATCACTAGGAAGACTCAGGCATGTGTGTTGGGGTTCGGACACTTCTGAGAATAAATGACTCTTCTAGCGTCCTCTGCTGCCTGTTATCCGCATGTGCTTCAGATGTAGTTATGGTAAATGTGTTTCTAACCAGCCATTGCTGAAGTGTGACCACTAAAATGAAAAGTCTATGAAGTCGTATTATTATTATGAAGATCCTGGCTTCTCTTATTATTACATTGAAAGTGGATGAGACCTGCTTCTGTCAAGATCCAGAAATAATAAAACATATCATAACAGTTCCAGTCCATGTGAATACACACTGCACTGTATTTCAAGTCACTGAGTGAGGATTGGACTGAACTCTGAGTCATTTGGTGGAAACCATTACTTTGACGCATCAGAATTCTTTGTATATTTTACATTCTTTTTTTCTTTAGATGATAAATTATAGAAGACGAGAATCTGATAATGCAGAACAATACACCATTTTTATACATTTTTTTTACTTTGTGGTAAGCAAACACTTGCCATGTGTAACAGGTGTAATATTAATTTATTAATTTCACACAAAATCTCTCCCTTTGTTATTATCAATTATTTTATATTTATATAATTATTTTGTATTCTGGTAATTTTTCTTTTAATATTGATTTATTTTGTTTGAGATGTTATTTGAGCTGTTTCTATACTTATATGTTCATTTTTCAGTATTTGTTGTAATTGTTAAATATAGTACGTGGCCCCTTTAAGAATGAAGGTTCCGGTTGCTTTCCTTCAGGTCGCGGTAAGCGCGGCTGGGGAGAGGTGAGTTCTGCTGGAGCTGGAGCTAAAAAGTTTCAAATTAGTTTGTTTCTTGTGATTTAATATGTATTTTTTTGGTTAAAAATACAGTTTAATCTTACTGAAACACTAATAGAGATTGTGTAACACGAAGTATGTATTTTTTTTGTTTATTAACCATGTATGTCAGTTCCGTGGCTAAAATAATCAGTTTTGACTGGCAGGTCAGTGCTGAAATTGTGGAACTTTTAATTGAAACGAGGGAATGAATAGAGCCCTGCACGGGCCCGGCCCTTGTCCAGCAGCTTATGAGAATTCTCGGCCTGAGTCCAACTGCATACCTTCCCCATTACACAGCTAATAAAATAGTTAAGTTTAGATTTTTAATGGCAAAGTGGTCAGATTTCTTTTTGTTTCTTCATTAAGTTAATTTAGAAATATGTTTGGAACATTTTATGTTTCAGCATATTAGGATGATTTCTGAAGATCATGTGACACTGAAGACTGGAGGAATGATGCTGAAAATACAGCTGCGCATCACAGAAATACATTACAGTTTAATGTATATTAAAATAGAAATGTTTTATTTTACATCATAGTAATATTTCGCAATATTAATTTTTTTCCTGTATTTTTGATCAAATAAATGCAGCATTGATGAGCAGAAACTCCTTTAAAAAAACATTACAAATCCTTCTGATCCCAAACTTTTGACCGGTAGTGTATGTACAGGTTGGTTGAATCATAAATGTGGTTTCTTCTGTTCTGATATTTATGAGCAGTATTGATTATACACTCATAGTGTAATCATGTGCAATACATCCATTTTTGCACTACTTTAAGATGTACAGTAATGTATATGATGCTGTTTGTTGTTGTGATGTATATTATGTTTGTTTGTTATGTTTGCACTATTATGCACATTGAGCATTGGGCTCGGAGAAACGCAATTTCGTTCTGCTGGACACTTGTTGAAAAGCTAGAATGACAATAAAGCATTTGCACTTGAACTTGATTGGCAAAGGCACATAGGAGCTGTTTCCCCCTAATGTTTAAATCTGATAGTAGCTGTGCAGTACGTGGGAAATGAAGGTTGCATCCAGATTACATGCTCTGCAACACTGGGCTGAGATACAGAAACTGAAGTCAATGTGACACGCAAACATTTGAATGTGAAAGACTTCATTCGTTTTAAAGAGGTGAAAACAAGACAAACATCCTACATATTAAACATATTTCATACCTTAACAAGTGAACTTACAAAGATGACTGATGCAAACTTCATTTCAAATCATTCAAGCCACTTAAATTACAAAAAACCCTGACAGTAATCAAAAAAAGCCCACGGAGGGTTATTGCTGACAGGATAGCACATTCAGTAAGGCAAACGCAAAAAACATCAAAATATTATCTGTCAGAAACGTTGTCAACGCTATCAAAACTGCAGCATTTAACACTAGAACACAGATCTATAGAACAAGCAGGTTACAGAATGAAATATGAATATGCAAACACTAGCCATGAAAGCTTAACTACTATTCTGAATGAATAGCATAGACGTCTTCATGGCTAGTGTTTGCATATTCATATTTCATTCTGTAACCTGCTTGTTCTATAGATCTGTGTTCTAGTGTTAAATGCTGCAGTTTTGATAGCGTTGACAACGTTTCTGACAGATAATATTTTGATGTTTTTTGCGTTTGCCTTACTGAATGTGCTATCCTGTCAGCAATAACCCTCCGTGGGCTTTTTTTGATTACTGTCAGGGTTTTTTGTAATTTAAGTGGCTTGAATGATTTGAAATGAAGTTTGCATCAGTCATCTTTGTAAGTTCACTTGTTAAGGTATGAAATATGTTTAATATGTAGGATGTTTGTCTTGTTTTCACCTCTTTAAAACGAATGAAGTCTTTCACATTCAAATGTTTGCGTGTCACATTGACTTCAGTTTCTGTATCTCAGCCCAGTGTTGCAGAGCATGTAATCTGGATGCAACCTTCATTTCCCACGTACTGCACAGCTACTATCAGATTTAAACATTAGGGGGAAACAGCTCCTATGTGCCTTTGCCAATCAAGTTCAAGTGCAAATGCTTTATTGTCATTCTAGCTTTTCAACAAGTGTCCAGCAGAACGAAATTGCGTTTCTCCGAGCCCAATGCTCAATGTGCATAATAGTGCAAACATAACAAACAAACATAATATACATCACAACAACAAACAGCATCATATACATTACTGTACATCTTAAAGTAGTGCAAAAATGGATGTATTGCACATGATTACACTATGAGTGTATAATCAATACTGCTCATAAATATCAGAACAGAAGAAACCACATTTATGATTCAACCAACCTGTACATACACTACCGGTCAAAAGTTTGGGATCAGAAGGATTTGTAATGTTTTTTTAAAGGAGTTTCTGCTCATCAATGCTGCATTTATTTGATCAAAAATACAGGAAAAAAATTAATATTGCGAAATATTACTATGATGTAAAATAAAACATTTCTATTTTAATATACATTAAACTGTAATGTATTTCTGTGATGCGCAGCTGTATTTTCAGCATCATTCCTCCAGTCTTCAGTGTCACATGATCTTCAGAAATCATCCTAATATGCTGATTTATTATCAGAGCTGGAAACTGTTGCTGATTCATATTTGTTTGGGAACCTGTGATATTTTTTTTCAGGATTCTTTGAGGAATAAAAAGTTATAAAGAAGAGCATTTATTTAAAATAGAAATCTTTTCTAACAATACACACACTAGCGTTCAGAAGTTTGGGGTCGGTACATTTTTATTCTCTCTTTTTTTGAAAGAAATTAAAACTTTTATTCAGCGAGGACGTGTAAACTTGTTAAGAAGTGATAGCAAAGATTTATATCGTTAGAAAAGATTTATATTTTGAGTAAATGCTGTTCTTTTTAACTTTTTATTCATCAAAGAATCCTGAAAAAAGTATCTCAGGTTCCAAAAACATATTGTGCAGCACAACATTGATAATTCTAATAATAAATCAGCATATTATACTGATTTCTGAAGATCATGTGACACTTTATACTGGAGTAATGATGATGGAAATTCAGCGCTGCATCACAGAAATAAATAATATTTTAAAGGATATTAAAATAGAAACCATTATTTTATATTGTAATAACATTTTGCAAGATTACTGTTTTTTCTGTATTTTTGATCAAATAAATGCAGCCTTGATGAGCAGAAGAAATTCTTTTAAAAACATTACAAGTCTTACTGATCCCAAACCTTTGACCTGTGGTGTATATAACAGCAGTCCATCAGGTACAGCATGGGGAAGAATAACATAAATGAATCAATCAGTCCATACCTATGTATTCAACAGTCCATCAACCAGTATATCTGTATGTGTCCATGTGAATTGAGCAGTCTAATAGCTTGTGGAAAGAGGCTATTTCTGAATCTGGCAGTCTTGCATCGCATACTTTGATAGCGTTTGCCAGAAGGTAGAAAGGTGAACAGTCCATTGGCAGGATGGGTGGAGTCACTGATTATTTTGGAGGCTCTACTAAAGCAGCGTGTCAGATGTAATCCCTGTATAGATGGTAGAGAGATCCTGAGGATTTTCTCTGCTGTCCTTACCACTCTCTGGATAGGCTTCTTGTCTGCAGCCGTACAGCTACTAAACCAGACTGAGAGGCTGCTGGTCAGAATACTCTCTATTGTGCCTCTGTAAAAGGTTGTAAGGACAGGAGGGGGCATGCAGCGATTTCATGTTCCCAACTCGTACTGTCTGGGGTCTATCAGTAAGAAAGTCCAATATCTCGAAACATAACGAATTTATTCTTGTAATTTAATGAGATTATTCTCAACATTTTATTTCAACTTTTTTTGAAGAAACCCACATTTAAATTACAGTGTATATTATACATTTCTGTCAGATATATTATTATATTATTAAGATGTTATTTCTGACATATATTATTAACATACAAGTAAACATTATTTTCTCGTTTTAAGCACCATCTACTGTTGGCTTATTTATTATCATATTATTTATATATTTTGTAGGATCCAGACAGGTACATTTTATTTGTGGGCACGTTACCAATCTGATTCTGTTTATTCTGAGTGTTATCAAATGATGTTTATTATCAGTTCTGTGATAAGATTACGAAAGTGCAGCTTCTCAATAAACGTAACAACATTTTCAAGGTGACCATTTCTTTTTTTTATTTAATAGTTTTCATTAAACTACTACAATAGTCCAATCCTTTGACAGTGCAACTTGCCAATAAAGGTAACACAATTTTAACTTAATTTTTAGCAAGGAGTTTTGAAAGAACTACAGTTTATACTGTGATTTAACTTTACCTTATTTTCTATCTTATAACCACGTTGAATTTAGAATATAGTACACATTTCTGTAAAAATAAGTCATATGTGACTCTGCAGCACAAAAGCAGTGTTAAGTCGCTGGGGGATATTTGTAGCAATAGCCAACAATACATTGTATGGGTCACAATTATACATTTCTCTTTTATGCCAAAAATCATTAGGATATTAAGTAAAGATCATGTTCCATGAAGATATTTTGTAAATCTCCTACCGTAAATATATCAAAACTTAATCTTTGATTAGTAATATGCATTGCTAAGAACTTCATTTGAACAACTTTGAAGATGATTTTCTCAATATTTAGATTTTTTTGCACCCTCAGATTCCAGATTTTCAAATATTGTGCGATCCTAACAAACCATACATCAATGGAAAGATTATTTATTCCGCTTTCAGCCGATTTATAAATCTCAACTTTGAGACATGTACCTTTATGACTGGGTTTGTGCTCCAGGGTCACATATGTAAATATAATAAATAAAATTTGTTTTTATTTACAATCATTTTTTATACTTATTTATAACATTTTATTTATTACTTTAAAAATATTTTTCTGTTTTAATCCCTAGTTTCTGTTGAGAGATTTCTTTATTTTTAATATCAAGACAACTTTTTGCTAAACACACACACACACACACTCTCTCACACACACACACACACACACACACACACACACACACACACTCACTCACTCACTCACACACACACTCTCCCTCACACATACACACACTCTCACACACACACACACACACACACAAACTCACTCACTCACTCACTCACTCACGCTTTCAGCCGATTTATAAATCTCAACTTTGAGAAATGTACCCTTATGACTGGTTTTGTGCTCCAGGGTCACATATGTAAATATAATAAATAAAATTTGTTTTTATTTACAATCATTTTTTATACTTATTTATAACATTTTATTTATTACTTTAAAAATATTTTTCTGTTTTAATCCCTAGTTTCTGTTGAGAGATTTCTTTATTTTTAATAACACACACACACATACACACACACACACACACACACACTCTCACACACACACACACACACACACACTCACTTACTCACTCACACACACACACACTCACACACATATTTCATCTTTTGTTATATTTTTTATACTGTCATCATTTGTAAAGTGTGTATATATATATATTTACTTTCCTTTACCTTTACCAAATTTACCTGTATTTACTTTTGACTTTTGAGGGTGGTTGTAGAGATTTTCTGAGGGAAGGGTTTGGCAACACTGCTGTGCTCGTTCTCAGAATACAGACAGTTCTCCTGATCGCTGCTAAAACCAGCCGTTTTGGGGAGAGAACCCTTCATCTCGTTCATTTTGGCCAAGGATCCGCTTAAGGTATGAACTATGTTTCACATATCCATGCTGTTGTTGTTTTGTTAGATTTGCCTTTCTCTCTCTCTGTCTTTCTTTTCTTTCTCTTTTGTATGGTTTGTAATTATGTTTTTGGATCAATCTTTGTAAACTCCAGCAATCTAGGAGATGCTAAGACTTCGTGTTTCTAGACTAAATGTGAAAAAACAAAAAGTGTTCAGGTCTGTTAGATCTTACAAAGTCATCTTTATTTCAAGTCCGCCTGCGCTAGGCTGCACACTGTTTGGTGGAAAAAATAGATTAGTCCAAATTTAAGGAGTTTCGTCGATTGTGCATGCATCACACTGTAAGTATAGCTATTTATAACATTGTTAAACGCTTAACTGTTCAAATCAAGCGTGAACATTTAAGGGTGTTTAGACAATAATGCTCTGCAGGCATGGCTTCATCTTGTGAAACCCGAAAGTTCTCTGAAGTTCTTTACATTCTCAGTTTGACTGACAGCTGCCACGCATGCGCTCTGAAGTTGTTTACAACGAAAGTTTTTTTTTTTGCAGACGTGTGCATGCAGTGCCAGCGCGCGCGTGTTCTTTCTATGTTTATGTTTTGTACTGGACACAGGATCTGGATCAGACCTTTGATGAATATCTCTTCTACAATATCGTGCAGATCTGCAGCCACTGCTGACTGAATGTGGAGGAAAGTTTCACTGTTACGAGAACTTCTGCAGGAGATTGAAACAATGATGGAGGAGAACGGAGGGGCATTTAAACACATGAGGAGGATACACAGCATGGTCAGCATTGTCAATTGTAAGTCCTTTTGACCTTGAAAGCAACATCTCTATTTTACACAGATACAAGTCTGGAGAAGCAGCTTTGGTCAAATATTATTTCAGAATAAATTGACAGAGAAGGTCACACATTCTTTAATGAATTCATCTCATGATTACAGTCGAGTAATAGTGCTAAATATCCTTGCTCATCTCTTGTCTTGGGTGCAAAAATCTTGGATTGGAAAGTTCTATAGATAATAAAAATAAATTCAATCATGTTCATTTATTGATGTTCATTATTTTTTTTGTCTAGTTTTTATATGATTAGACATTTGGAAAACCAAATTAATATTTAATGCATTAATATAACATGAGTTAAATTACTGATGCACAGTGATGAAGGTGAATTTATTACACATTTATTGTCTCCTTTATTAATTTGGTGGTGCAATTATATATTTTGTATTTTTCACATACTTAAAATGCTTTGGCCAATAAAACAGCTTGAACTTGAATCAAAAGAGGGACTGGATCCAAATGCAACAAACTCGTTTAATTAAAAAAAAAAAAAAAACTGCACAAGAAAACGGAACAAAAACAGAAAGCCACACTCTAGGGACCTCAGCCGAGACTTCACATGGAACTGAGAAACAGAGGACTATATATACAACCCCTCAGATGATGCCAGCATACCACATACACAACTACCACATTGTGCTATAAGTGTGATTGCATCATATAATAACTGCTGTTAATAGTGTTCATCGTCTGTTTGATTACGTCTTAAATTGATTTTTCCGTACATTTCTGCCATATGTACATTAACTGACAGTCACCACTGATAAGCTAAACTTAATTTGCTGTAAAGTTGCTTTGCAACAATCGTGAAAAGCTCTGTATAAATACACTTGAATTGAATTATACAGGGGATAACAACTATTAGCAAAACAACTACAAATAGAAACCATCATTTCAACATAAAAGTCCCTATAACAATCACAGGGAAACCAAAAGGACAGATGTTACACTGAAGAAATGCCAGTGTTCCTCACTTTATTTCGTTGACTCCTTGCTGATATAGTGCATATGTGCACAAGAGGAACTGGAGAATGAATGAACAATGAGCGATCTGATTAAACGTCGTGATCGCATGAGTGATTTGATCTTTCTGTTGTAGTTTCGGCTGAAGATCCAGATGAGACTGATGTGATTCCCGAGAGCAAAGACCAGATAAGGCCGGTTCTGCCGGGAGAAACTGGATCTGGGCAAAGTGCCGCTGGAAACAGAAATCTGTTTGAATCCTCAGCCGGTTCAAACTCTGAAACGAAACAGAGCAGCTCAGAAACCCACCGGTTCAAACTCTGAAACGAAACAGAGCCGCTCAGAAACCCATGCCAGGATGGGTAAAGATATCTGGTTTTATTGAAACACATTCAAGAGAACATGGATGAGAAAGCGGGGGGCTCCAGAAATGCAGAGTTTAGCAGATGTGATTCTGAAGGTGATCGTTGCTTCTGATCTATAGTTTTCAGTCACATGAGACCTGGAGGACAAAACATCCATAGAGCTGCAGCACAGGCCTGTCTGCTTACGGTCTGCTTCACACACATGCAGATCAGCTGTACAAAGAAGAAAAACAAGCATGTGAACAAAAAGACATATATATATAGAGCACCTGCTGCAGTATCTCAATCACTGAAAACAGATTAAAAAAAACTAACACGCTTACTATGGAAAACATATGACGTCTCAATCACTGAAAACAGATTAAAAAACTAACACGCTTAATATGGAAAACATATGAGGTGCCTTAATGTACTAAAACAGTGATCTTAAAAGCTGTAATTCAGCTTATTGACGATGCTTACTATATGCTATATACTATACAGGTGACCAGACGAAACCAGCATGATGTGGTTTAGTTCCAGGCTGCAACACGTGTGCAGAGGACTCATCTGCTTCTTGCGTTAAATGGTTAAGTGGTTTCTGTGAATATGCTTAACTGCTGTAGTATCCTCTCTAAAACATGGATTACCAGCTAACCCTGGAGGCTGTAAAACATGTTATCGGGGCCCGAAGGGGAACCTAGCAACACAGAAGATGTGTGTAATTCAGTAAGAAAAAGCATTCATGATGCTACAGAAGCTTGTTAACATGATTGTTTAAAATAATGAATTGTATTGTGCTTTTAGAAAGCTAAAGCTGATATATTTTATTTAGAGGATCCGTGTACTTACACTAAAGATACGTCATGAAGTGACATGATTTGTGTCGACTTCACGTGTAACCCTATTTCATACTGTTATAAATCTTTTCTATTTTAAAATATGTGCAGCTTTTTTATTCAGTATTAATGTCTAAATGCTATTGCAGTGCAATATAGTCTCACTCACACATGTTGCTTTTCTAACTGTGCTTATTTCTTCCATCGGTAGCAGAGGGTGATATAATCCGTTGCTGTCAAAACAAAAAATGACCCATCTGACCACATTCAAGACATTCATTTAGTGACGGTAATAAATAAGTTTCATACACATACTGAAGTAAATCATTGAAGCTGGTGTACACATACTGAAGTAAATCATTGAAGCTTGATATTCAACTCGTACCTCTGCTGGGCACAATTTACATTCACATAAATTCACAAACAATACTCATACACAAGCTGCATGCAATATTGAAATAATGTTGACATGTTTGGTAACCTTATGTTTTGACTTTTTGGTCATTAGTTTCCTTTTCACGCTTCAGCTTCACAAACAGGTCAGACGACCATGATATTTACAGGCAAACACTGGTTAAACCAACATATTCTGGTTATTGGGGGTTCTGGTAATATGGGGATTAAATGTTGATGGGAAATGTATATGACGCATCAAAGCTGACTCATAGTTTTTGAGTTTATGACAACAGATCAGAAAATACCATGATACTCCTCACACACAAACATCAGCTGAAGAAGGGACTCAACAACAACAACAAAAAAGGTCCGTCATGTCATTCCAAATATGACTTTCCCCAAAGAATATGACACACAAAGAAAATATTTTGAAGAAAATCTTTAGACAAGGGAAGTTTTGAGTGAACTATCTAAACTCTTGACTTCCTCTTAACTCTTCGATTCAGTTGATCATGTGTTTTTATTGTGTTGTTGTTTGTGGAGATAAGATGTTTTTATATCGTATCACTTCTGTATAGATCAGCTGAGGTGGATTTGGGCTCTTCTTAGTGTTTTTGGCTCCAGTACAGTAGGCGGAGCGGCCATCTGCATTAGTGATGGGAAGTTCGGGTCATTTTACCGACTCGGACCTTTGAGTCTCGTTCAACAAAATGAACAAATCTTTTTTCGAGTCATTTCGTTATTTTTAGCAAAATACAATTAAAATGTTACGTGTTACTTCCCTAACACGTCTAATAACGCAAACGTTGATCACACTACAAACAATACAAAACTGCTATAAGAAACAGAAAAGATTAATTCATTGTTTACCTGAGAAACATTTTTTCCTGCACATAACATAATGAGGAGTTATTTCATTTATTTTGCTTATTATCTTTCATATTACTACATGTAAACAGTAGTGTTAGTTACTTTGAAGTATGTATATATGGTTGAAAGGTTAGTGTAATAAAATCATGGTTCATTTGAATGTGTTTTCCGATAAACCTAAAACACAATGCAGTGCAAAATTCAAAATACATCATATTGAATTTACATACACTGTCCCTAATTTTTAAAGAGTTTTTAAAATTAATTAAAATTAATTAATTTAATTAATTTGCAAGAAGAGAAACAGCAACAACAACAAAAAAAGTCAGATACTTTATTAATAGGAAGTCTTCCGTTTACTTTGATAAGAGATACACATATGAACCCTTTTTAAAGACTAATGATGAGCCTAATCAACCAAAGTAGCATAACCTTTTAAGTAAAACTGAACAGCATATTAAACAACATATTTTAAATATCGCAATGCTTAATAATAGTTGACAAACGTTTGTACATTGTAAATGTTAAAAATGTTTTTCCAAATATTGTACTTTTCCAAATATTAAAATTATAAATACATAAATATTTAAAATATAACCATGTGTAGGCCTACTGCAATATAAAGTACATTAAAAACCCACTAAAAGTGTAATCATTTTGTTATGTTCTTACACAAAGTAGACATAAAATATACTTTAGGTAAGTGTAACATAAGTATGTTTTCTGTAAATACACTAAAAAGTCACTAAAAGTATGCTTGTGTTTAGCATATTCCTTAGAAGTATAACTAAGCATATATTTAATACAAAAGTATTTCTAGTATACTTTTTAGAAATATATTAAAATGCAATTCAATGTATATTTATTGCACTTCAAATAAGCATGTTGGGAACACACATGTATTATAAACATACTCCTTGAATTTGAAGTATATTTTTAATGCATGTGATACTCCGTCTCTGGGCGGAGCGTGTCGTGTCGAGCTACACTGAGCGCTAGTTCTTTATTCGCTGTAACTGCTTCATTAGGTGGAAACGCGGTCTCCTAGTCTGGATAAGATACATGATAACATTCAGAGTTTCGGATGGCGAATATATGATTAAAAGCCTCTTCTTGCGTTCATCTGCGTCGCTCTCTAAAGCGTCTTCTACCTTCGAGGGGCTTTTCTTTGAGCGTGAGTAACCATGTGGTCATGAGTCTGACTAATGTGATAAACTCAGGACACTCATCACTGCTTTTACATCATTACAGTCAACATGTTTGGTGTTGAATTCAAGACTGAAATCACTAGAGTTTCTGGAAATGCTGTCATAATCATCAGACGGGAAGTCTCGAATTGTGGGGCTCATAATGCAGCAGTATTGTTTGTTTTAAAATCCGGATTCTAATGTAGAGACTAGAGAGAGATAGTATTTTTTTCATACTATGGAAGTCAATGGCAACCATGCACCAACTGTTTATTACCAGCAATCTTCAAAATATCTTCTTTTGTGTTCAACATAAGAAAGCAACTCGTACAGGTTTGGAACGACATGAGGGTGAGTAAATGATGACAGAATTTACATTTTGGGGTGAACTATCCCTTTAGTGTGTTTTAATCATGATTTGCTTAACACGTGCTTCTGAAAAATACATGCTCCATATTCTTACCATGCGCAGACGTTTAATAACAGTTTTAAAGATGTTCCATATTCCAAAGCTTAAATCTTTGTCAAATCGTTTATGAAATTATTTAGCTGTCTTTAATGACTTCATTACATGGTTATTAGTTAGTTTATCCTTTATTGTCTTCAGGGAGACATTTGTCTCGACCAAATTACACTTAATCAGAAAAAAGATCATTACTTGTAATCTTTTTTGGGACTACAGCAATGTTCCCTCTAATTGTTTTTCTTGCTGAGCAAAAATGTTATAATGTCTATTCTATATAGAATACCAATTGAGGTGTTTTAGAGCACCCTGATGGCAAATTTGGGAACATGCCATGATAGCTTACTTAGGAAGCAAGACTTATTTTTGTGATATCTGACTCAAAAACACTCAATCTAACCCTAATTCAAAAATAACTGCAGGACTTGGGACTTTGAGACCACTGTGGACACCTATACTTTATTTTTATAAAATAAAGATATTTTATGCACAATATTTCAGTTACACTAGGCAAGGCAAGGCAAGTGTATTTATATAGCACATTTCATACACAATGCTAATTCAAAGTGCTTCACATAAAAGAAAAGAAAAAAAATTATCACAAAACAAGGAATTTAAAAACTTTGAAAATAATTTTAAAAAATTGATTTAAGAGGTTTAAAATGAATTAAATATAGTGAAACATAAAATATAGTGCAATCAGTTCGGACATCGCACAGTGCTCATTCAATAAATGCACAGCTAAACAGATGAGTTTTGAGTCTGCATTTAAATGTGACTAATGTTTTAGCACATCTGATCTCTTCTGGAAGCTGATTCCAGCTGCGGGCGGCATGATAACTAAAAGCACATTCCCCTTGTTTTGTGTGAACCCTCGGTATTTCTAACTGACTCGATCCTAATGATCTGAGTGGTCTGTTAGGTTTATATTCAGTGAACATATCTGCTATATATTTAGGTCCTAGGCCATTGAGTGATTTATAAACGAGTAAAAGTACTTTAAAATCAATCCTAAATATAACTGGAAGCCAGTGTAAGGACCTGAGGACTGGTGTAATATGCTCAGATTTTCTGGTTCTAGTCAGAATTCTGGCAGCAGCGTTCTGGATGAGCTGCAGCTGTCTAATGGTCTTCTTGGGAAGGCCGGTGAGGAGACCATTACAATAGTCCACCCTGCTGGTGATAAAGGCATGAACAAGTTTCTCCAAGTCTTGACTGGAAACAAAACCTCTAATTCTTGCAATGTTTTTGAGATGATAGTATGCTGATTTAGTTACAGCTTTGACATGACTACTGAAACTAAGGTCTGTCTCCAGAATCACACCAAGATTCCTGACTTGATTTTTAGTTGTTAGACCCCTAGAGTCAAGGTATGCATTCACCTTGAGAACTTCATCTTTGTTTCCAAATGCAATGACTTCGGTTTTTTCTTTGTTTAACTGAAGAAAGTTCTCGCACATCCAACTGTTAATTTCATCAATGCATTGGCAGAGGGAGTCAATGGGGCTGTAGTCATTTGGAGATAAGGCTAGCTAAATCTGGGTATCATCTGCATAGCTGATTAACTACACTACACTTAAACGATAACTTTTATCCTAATTCTTAACAGTTGGACAAAAAAAGTGTCTTTAAAAAACTATTGGAACACACTGCCTTTACCTATATTACCAATTTCATTTAACAATTTAAACATAAAATGAAAAATATATATATATTAATGTTTAATTCCTTAAAACATTGGCAAGTAGTCCCAGAAAAAAAACTGCCTGAAAATAGACAATTTTCTTCTTTCAAGAAATCTCACGTGACAGCCTGCCTTTCCTACAGACCAGTTCAAGTGAAGAACATAGCTGTATGATAAGATATGATAAGTATTCAGAGTAAAACAACTTTGCTTTATTGGGAAAGGATAATTCTACTCCGGACGCGAGCGGCGCGACGCGACTAAAGAACCCAATAATCAGTTACGCTGCCAATATTTACATTTACTCATTTAGCAGACGCTTTAAAGGCAGGGTAAGTCAAGTCACCTTTATTTATATAGCGCTCTTAACAATACAGATTGTGACAAAGCAACTGAACAGCATTAATTAGGAAAATAGTGTCAATAATGCAAAGTGACAATAGTAAACACTAATTTTTCAGTTAAAGACAGTTCATCATTGAATTCAGTGATGTCAACATCCAGCTCAGTTCAGTTTAAATAATATCTTTGCAATCAAGTCAACGATAACGCTGGAAATGAAGTGTCCCCAACTAAGCAAGCCAGAGGCGACAGCGGCAAGGAACCAAAACTCCATCGGTGACAGAATGGAGAACAAACCTTGGGAGAAACCAGGCTCAGTCGGGGGGCCAGTTCTCCTCTGACCAGACGAACCAGCAGTACGGAAAAATCAATATAAGACGTAATAAAACAGACGATGAATAATATTAACAGCAATTATTATATGATGCAATCAAACTTATAGCAAAATGTGGTAGTTCTGTATGTTGTTTCAGGGTTGGCATCATCTGAGGTCCTCTGAGGGGTTGCATCATCTCTTCTCAGGTGTTCTGGATCCAGACTGAAGCTTGTGTAAATCCTAGTTAACATCCCGTGGCAAAAAACAGAAAAACAAATACAAACATAAGTAGCGTAGCTGCTGTTCCAACCAAGCAAAAATGATTTGTTTAACTCATCACTTACTTAACAGAGTAAGTGATTTCTGGTAGCCAATGTTGATATTTGAAATCACCAAAACAAACACGCCCCTACCCCAAAAGGGTCTCGCCTCTATTCTGATAGCTCCGCCCCACACATACGTACGCAACCCAGGCAACGATTAGTTCTGTGAAACAAAGCAAAACCAATGTTACACCGTGTCTACACCGGACGCGAGCGGCGCGGCGCAACAAATCCCCGACAGAAAACTGCTGCCGGGTTCTATTTATGGTGGTTTGATCGCGTCCAGTGTAGGCAGACTTTAGCTGTTGTAGACACGGTGTTACTCACATATTGAGAAGAAACAAAGCAACCTCGGCGTCCGATCACAGGCCTCCGCTCCTCGAGTTCTCTCCAGCGCTGGAAAGCTGATCCGATATTTACACGGGTCCTACTTCTTGCCTTATCGTTCCGCAGATGTTTTCCTCTTTTGTTTTTTATCTGCCATCTCTATCTTTCTGTCGCTCGGCTCGGCTAATGTCCGTCCCGTGCACTGAACGCTCTCTCCTCCACATCACGAGTAGACACGCCCCTTATTGCTGATTGGCTACAAGTTTGTTTTGCGATTCGGCCCGAATCAGTTTTTTAAAGTGTTTTTGAAAAATCACTTACTCTGCCTTTAATCCAAAAGTAGGAGGAGGGCATAAACACACACTGGATCCGGCGCGACGTGACGCGTCACATGCCTCGTTTAACGGGTTCTTTTGTCGCGTCGCATGATCGCATCGCTCGCATCCGTGTAGACGCCCGTTAGGTCAAATAATAACTTAGAAATTCGATCTCGTGATTTGTGTCATCGTGACATAACACATGCTTACAGTGTTTGAAAAAGGACGTGATCGTCCTCTGCTTTTTTCTGGGGTGCATTTTACCCCCAAACCACCCAAAGAGCAAAGTGACATCGCGAGAGCAACAGGAGATTTGAAGCTCATGACAGACGCGCCCAAGAGATGATTCGCCTTGTGATTGGCTGAATGTTAGTTCACTCAAATCTAAATAAACTAATCAGAAAACATGGCGGACATATCGGCAGTGGGTCAAACAAAGAGCGGGGGACAGAATCACCTTTTTCTAAAAGTGCGGGGGACATTGCTGTTTTTTAACTCTGTGTCACTTTCAATAGCATTGAAAAATAAACATTAAAAACCTAAAAATAAAAAAGTGCCTAATATGTGGCCTATAAACAATTGACATAATGGGGGAGGGGTTAATTAGCCGCGCTTAGGTACAGTGCGCATTAGCGTTCATTTTAAGTTTAGTATCAACAGCTATCATGATGTTTTTTCAGACACTTTGCAGATGAGAACAATAACACAAGTCGACAGTCTCAAGCCCTGTTTACACTAGGTGCATTTTTGTTTTAAAGGCATTTTAAAATGAAAACGATCGTCTACACTTGCGTTTTCACTGCGTTTCAGAAAAGTTCTCGGCCCACACTACACAACAGAAAACGCATCTGAGCATTCATGCAGATACAGCCTCTGGGTACAACCACATGTGTACATATCTATGGGGACAACAATGAGCATCGTGTTATTGTTTACACGGTTGTGGAGGAAATGTTATTTTTTATCTGAAATATTAATATTATTATTAGTATTAGTTGCTTCACTGTACTAAAGAGTGTTCTTTAGACTGTCTCTGAGTGCTTCAGTATGCTTGAGTTTTCGCTGAGCTGAGAGATAACAGGAAGTCTATGTGTGTATGTGTGCAAGACAAGTGTGTGAGACAGAGAGGTTATTTTAGTTTCTTAGACGGCCTGGCTACTTAGAAAATGATTTGCATTCAATTCTTAGAAACGCATCTGGAGGACATAGTTGGACATATATGTTGAATATGCATTATGATTGGATGAGATCAAAGCATCAGCATTTGATGAAGGTATGTTTGAGTTTGGGCTTTTCCACTTTGTCACACTCTGCAGTCAACTTGGATGACTGTATGACTGTCACCTTTTCTTGCAAGAAAATAAATATTCAAAAGACATTGAATTTAATTGCCACGACAACGGTCGTCAAGATTACGCAGAGCAAATGTGGGCAGCCATGCCATCGTTTTCAAAAGTCTCAGTTTTGGTCCGTCTACACTGAAACGCAACACGTCTGCAGCGTTTTCAAAAGTCTCCATTTTCGGGATTTGAAAAAAGCCTAACCGTGGCAAAAGTTATGTGTTTTGTAACAATGTCTCCTGCAGTAGAAAAGACTCTCTGCAGAGACACTGGTTGCAGGAATGCATAAATACCTCTTTGCCATTTTGGAGAGCAAAGGAAACGACACCTTGTTGAGATGCCACCAGCTGAGGGGGTCCTCAGACAGAGAGAGTGCTGGGGTACTACCATATCTGGTCATCTCCTCTTCAGCTATGGCACAGCTTTTAGGCAATAACAAGAGAATCAAATAAACAACACACTGTAGATCAAAAATAAGTATTCAGGCAAATTAGTCATGCAATATTTTACATTTCGTATACATTGATTAATAGATAGAGTAAATGCAGTAATATCATTTGCTAAACTTTGTCATTTATTATCACAGATACTGAAGAATTACCTGTTCTGTATGTTTCCTCTCTGTTTTCTTCGGGAAGGAAAAGGCAGTCCCTTAAAGCGTGGGTCAAGAGCAGCACATTTTTGAAGAAGACTTGTCTCCTGCTCAGTGGTGTGCCTTTTGCTGAGATCCTCACTGATGACCCTCTTTATCTGCCTGATCACTGATGTCTCCTCCGTGTTTTCTTTCATGTCCTGGATCAACTTTGCATGCAATGGAGCAATCAGACATATTGGGGGACTGCTCTCCTCTGATATTAGAAGTGTGGCATCTTTCATTGGCTTGAGGACATTTATATCATCCTGAGCACATGAAATATCTGATTCTGTAAGAGTGAAGATTTCAGCCGCACCTTTTCTCACCTCAGGTGATAGTAACGCAGCACAGACAGCCGGACTGGTACCAGCTGGTAACTTTCGCGCTCGCTGAGAGGCCAAATTCAGCGTGTGAGCATAACATCTCATGTGTGGAAACTTGCCAAGCTGTGCTGCCACAGCCATGTTAGAGTCATTGTCAGACACCAAAACTAGGTCTTTGTTCACAATGCTCCATTCGTTTGCAACACTGTGCAGTAGTTCAGCAATATCCGCTCGCTCGCGTATGACTTTCATTCATAGCCCGCGTTTGCAGGCTAATCGATGTCCGTGCATCACATGTTATTGCCACCCTGTCTGTATTTATTTGTGATTCTAGTATTTTTCTGTTTCTTGCTCGTGCCCACATCCGCGCCAGGCCCGCACAGTCACAATCTAATTTTAATGCAGAATCAATTCAGCATCGTTAAAGAAAGAATCACAATGCATCGATTAATCGATTTTTTTCTCCCACCCCTAATAACTTATGTGGAAATAGTTGTATGAATTGTCGCCACTTTATCTATTGTAAAAAATTGTTAGAATTGACCATGTTTTCCTGCCAGTTGGCATTGAGAGTGACTGACACTTGATGGTTAAAAAATGAGTAAATAGATGTGTAAAAAAAATAAATAAATAAATAAAATAAACCAATAACAAAAGAAAAAATCCCTACTTTTTCTCTTTTCTATGTGCGTTCATAAATTGTATTAATTTGTAAGTGTCATTCATATTTGGCAGTTGGCATTAGAAGTTACTAATAACAGTGGCATATGAGAAGTTTAATACCACAGAAAGAAAAAGTAAAACATGCCTTTTTTGAAGCTGCTGTATATAAAGAACTCAAGGTGGCTGAATTTGCATGCTATTTAGATAGATGAAGCTTAGGCATTCATTACTTTCATTCAATTGAATTAGTTTTTTAGCACCCCCACAAAAAAATCCTGGAGCTGCCGCCACTGTTTATTTCTAGAGCCCGACCGTTTTTTGGGGGCCGATGCCAATACCGATATTAGGGAGTAAAAAAAGACTGATACCGATATATCGGCCGATATTCTTTAGGCTATATTATAGTACAGTATAGTCAAAAGTGTGGACACACTTCCCATTCGTGTGTCCAAACTTTTGACTGGTACTGTATATAGAAACAGTATATAGCCTACATAAACACATTTTTTGCAATGATAACTCAAAACACTTCAAGATCAAACACTTATAATGATGTGACAAACATAGGCCTATTTATTCTCTGTTAACTGTAACAAACAAGGCAGGAGCTGTCCCAATAACATCTGTTTCCATTTAGTGAGCAGCCTTATGTCTTAGAAGTGAAACTCATATGTGGAGGGGGTTTTCTATCTTTCACCATGAGACTGTTCTCACCCACCAGTGGCATGTTATAGCAACCAAAACTATTGTATGACTCAGAGAAATAACCTAACCCAAGTCTGATGAAGAATGCCCTGATGGCAAGATGATTGCTAGCTGCAGAATTATGTTTAATGACAAAGAGTTGATGTATTTTATGAGAGACTGTTTTGTTCTCGACCTAACACAAATAGAACAAAATATATTGAAAAATATATGGAATAACTGGAATTAAGATATTAAACAAGGTAACTGTGTAGGGCAAGCAAGCTACTGCCAAACCAACAGGGGCAGGTTTATGCAGGAAGCTCAGCTTTTCCAAATGTAAATATCTAAAATTAATATAGAAAAACATTTTTTCACAAACTCTGTTGTGTATTTTCTGGTAATCCAATTAACATGCAGAACATTCACATTTAAATTGTCTTTTTGCAGTTTAATATTCACAGACAGTCTATATATATATATCGCGGAAATAATTGGGCCCTACTAATGTAGCAAACTAATATGATAACTCATTGTGCGAGTAAAAGACGGGGACATTGTTGTTTATTTACTTAGCATTGAGTCTCTCCAACTAGATGACAATGTAGCGTTAAATCACCATTCAACAGCCTCAAGCCACCACCGCACTGCCGTCTATTGGACTGCAGAAAGATACTAACTTTTCAATCTGCTACGTTACTGACTGTACTGACGAACTATGCTGACACCGTGTCCGCGCCGCAACAGAACGCGACAAAGCTACCGTTGAAAACCATCTGAACTTTGTGTCAGCACGTCATAAATAGAATGAGGCATCAGTTTACTGCATCCAGTGTGGACAACATCACTGATTATAATGGGTTCTATTGTACATCGGACGCCAGTGGCACGATGTGATGTGACCGTTGGGATAAGCATGAGTTCTGGGCCGACACCAGCATTGACTGAGTGGCCACGATCAGCTCCGGTGGCCGTAACACAGGCTTTAACGTGCCGCCGACATGTGCCGTAATGCGCAGATCAGCTCTAGTCTCTAACGTCACTGAATCCTTTCATCCTATCATCATGCAAAACTAAGAATTAGAATCACTGTAATGTGACGATCAAATATAGGTGCGGACGGATAATTTGAAGCAGTGGACTCGGGAGCTCAGTTTGAGCTCATCTGCGCATCTCTACACTACACTGACCTGGGTCTCCAGTAGCAAATAATGGACAAACTAAGTAATTACACCATTCAGAAGCATTTAATCTGCATTATATGTTCTGTAAAAAAAAAAGCTAATATCGGTGGCATATTCACCGATACTGATATATCTGCGACCGGCTCATATTGGCCGAAAATATCGGCTAAACGATATATCGGTCGGGCTCTATTTATTTCACGTGTTATTGCGATTGTGTTGGCTCTCGTGTTCAGCTGTTTCGTCCACAACCATTAAAGTATTCGATTTCTACAGCGACTCATTTGGCGCACATCTGTAAATCGGTTCACCGGTTCTAACTCTATAGCGACACCAACTCTATAGCGGTTTGCCCGAGCATTGCAATTATTTCACATTTACTAGAATTTAACCTTTGCCCAACTCATTTTTGCATCTGTCCTTTGCTCGACATATTATTTATTCTTTGAGGGAGCATTGGATTACAGTATCAATATTATCATCCTGATTAATAAAACCTCTCTATTTGTGGCCCAAAAGCAACCACTCAGCTCCTCCTTTACACCGTCCTGCCACACATGAACTGTTCTGAAAACCGGCGTACGCTTCCTAAATGCGGACCTGTAGACAGGAATTAACTGGATGGATTTATGCTCTGAGTTTGAAAGAGGAGGTCTGATCTTATGTGCTTCTTTGATGTCACCGTAGCATTCGTCCAATATTTTGTTTTTCCATGAACCATTACAAACATATTGCTGATTGCTACTAGTGTTTTAGACAAACTGATGTAGACAGCAAACACACTGCATGACTACTTAATTAACTAACCAAACATGAAGTTAAGTCTCCTGGTTAAATGTGCACACCCATGTTTGGTTAGTTAATTATGAATTCTGCTTTGTAAACATTTAACTATTTCTAGCCCCAGATGTGAGCGAGAGCTAGAAAATCTATAAATTATTGTACAATAGGTGCTATTTCCACTTTAAGCACAATATCTGAAAATTGTCTCCTGATTTAATGAGGGAACATCTTAGGGATTTCATAATGATATAAGAGTTTGGTTTATTGTTTTGGCTTCATATGGAAATATGATACACAATTCAAAATTGCAAAAAGTGCCCCACATTACCCCAGTCCACCCTACTACTGCCAAGTCAAAAAATATTTCTAACGAGAGTTTCTTCAAGTGCACAAACACGTAAAGAATAGTTCATTAATTCACATTAATAAGGTAAGACAACTCTTACAAATAAGCATGTTTTTTTCACAGTAATGATGGTTTAACTAAATGTTGCAGTAAATCCATAGTCACTAAAAAAACAAGTGTGCTTTAACTGAAACTCCAATTTTTGTAGTAAAACACAATAATGATAACAAAGGGTTCATAGTATTTGTGCTGACTCATTTATTCTGTGGGAGAAATAATTAGGCATGATTCTATAAAGAATATTTTGTTTCCAAAATTTTGAAATTAAATGTTTAATTTTGACTAATTATTATTAACCTCAGCAATAAGATATTGTTTAAACATGGGAGGCACGTACATGTATTTCATTTATAAAATATTTTATAGTTATTTAAAATATATTACATATATTTAGAAGAAAGTATTATATATAATATTTTTATGATTATTGTTTTTTATTCGTGGTGTTGGTAATAGTCTTTACAAATAGAATTTCTGTCTTCTGTTTTGTCTGTATTTGTATATAAATGAATGTGATAATGTTAATAAATGTGATTGTTGCTTTAAAATTGTTACATTTTGTTTGATATGATTTTGAATGACTAAATGCATGCCATATGATTAGCCACTCAGCTATGCATAGATCAGTTTCAGTAAGCGTACATATTTTGCAAAAGTTTGTTTAATAACTATGGTTATTAATAACTATGTTACTTAAGCAAAATCCAAAATTTTCTATGGGAACACACAACCACATTTACAATGCAACCGGTTAAACTCGCTTGAAATCAAACTGTCTGCATCATTGTGTAGGATGAGAATAACTCCATAGCGCCACCTAGTGTCCATGTTGTACACGTGTTGGAGATTATTACTGATTGAATGAAGTTGAGTGTTGTGAGTGTTTCTGCGTGTTGTCATCAAGGTCTGTATTGTCTGAAACCCCAGCCTCAGCTCATGTGAGATCATGTGGGTTTGTTCAGTGAACAAAGAACAGTATTTTCCTGCTGCACACAAAAGTGAAAGGATCGAGAGCTAAACTCTGTTTTACTTTATTTGTTTTCTAAGAAGCTTATTGAACTCGTGGTCTGTCTGGAGATGGTGGAGGTGGAGGGACGTCCAGCACTGCGAGGTAAGAACACAAATGCTGTAAATTAATCCAGAACAAGATTGAGTCTGATGTCAGGAAAATAATACGTGAAACACAGCCATGGCATCATGTATCGAAAGTAGAGTCATTTGCCAGGGGTTTTTCATGCTGAGATTTAATCATCGAAGGCCATCATTAAAAACATTGGTTAATGAACTGAGATTGCCTGTATTTGTAATATTTCATATATTTTATCATTATTGCAATGCTTGAGGAAGTTCAGTGTTTGTATCAGTGTCCATTAAGATGCATATTGAGGAATATGTGATCTGTTTAATTTATAATATGTAAACCATCAGGGGCCCCATTGCTCTGAAAGATCATTTAAGTAGCGCATTACTATTTAATGTAAACATGATGGTAAAATGTATTTTTTATACTTGGTGATCAAAACTGTCCCTATTGAGCAGAATAGAAGAAAGAAAAAACCCAAGAACCTGATGCAAATGAGCAAGAAAAAGGTATGTTTTTTGTCTTTTTGAATGATTTATATCTTGACAAACCATGCAATGCATACATTACTCAGTTGTTCTCACTGCCAGCTTCATGTGTTTTGTCTCTTTTTATTTCTTTATTTTTTTTAATGAATGCACTGTCAGGGGCCTCACAAGGTTTTCCTTAGGGCCCCCAAAAGTCCAAGACCGGCCCTGAGAAGCAGTAAATAAGCCTCGTTGCACACAATAAATTCACAGCCCTTGCGTTTGTTGAATACAAAAATATTTGATGCAAAGGCACTAAGATGTAAATGTAGATTTAAAAATAATGGAGCAAATTTAAGTAGGTAAAGATGGATTATGGTAATATGTAAACATTAAAGAGACAAAATAACTCCATATAGATTTTGTGCATTATGTAGACTGAAAAAACTCTAGACTCTTGCTGCTTGTTCAGTTTATTTAAAATGAGATAAAGCAACACAATTCTGAACATTCTGTCTCAATTTCGTTGTTCAATCCACTTTAATATGTCAAACTGACTCCAAACTCAGGTGAGTTTCAGCTGATAAATGTCTGATTATTCACTAATACAATTAAAAGATTCACTGTTTCAATCACATGAAAGAAGAATGTGTTGGGACTAAAGAACTGCAGCAGAAGACTGAAGGAATGATGGCGATGTTCATCAGCAGAAGTGACAGCATGGACAGTCTCATCAACTGTAAGTGGATGTCTATTACTTCAATAATAATACATGCACGTTTCTAAGTGATAGTCCCTGATATCTGTCAGCCAATCAGAATCCAGTATTCAGACAGAGCGTGGTATAATCAGATTGGTGATTGGTCATGGATCTTTCTGTTGCAGTTTCAGCAGAAGATCCAGATGAGACTGATGTGACTCCTGAGAGGAAAGACCAGATAAGGCCGGTTCTGCCGGGAGAAACTGGATCTGGGAAGAATGGCACTATAAACAGCATCATCATCATCAATTTACATTTACATTTAGTCATTTAGCAGATGCTTTTATCCAAAGCGACTTACAATTGGGGGATACATAAAGCGATTCTTCTTAAGAGAGGCAAACAGACACAAGAAGTGGTTGTAATACCAAGTTCTTAGACATTGTTCAAATAAGTACAAGCTAGAAAGAGAAGGAATAAATAAAGATTTTTTTTTATTTATTTTTTTTATGATGAAGTCAAGTAGCTTCGAAAGAGATGAGTTTTCAGCTGTCGCTTGAAAATTGTCAGGGATTCAGCATTCCGGATAGGGGTGGGAAGATCGTTCCACCAGCCAGGAATAGTGAACGAGAATGTTCTGGAAAGTGATTTTGAGCCTCTCTGTGATGGTACCACGAGGCGTCGCTCACTAGCGGATCTCAGACTTCTGGAGGGGATGTAAATTCGTAGTAGTGAGTGGAAGTAGGCGGGTGCTGAGCCTGTGGCTGTTCTATATGCAAGCATCAATGTCTTGAACTTGATTCGGGCCGCAACCGGTAGCCAGTGCAAGGAGATGAAGAGAGGTGTAACATGGGCTCTTTTGGGCTCGTTGAAGACCAGTCGTGCCGCTGCATTCTGAATCATTTGTAGAGGTTTGATTGTGCTTGATGGGAGTCCAGCCAGAAGAGCATTGCAGTAGTCCAGCCTAGAGATGACAAGGGCCTGGACAAGAAGTTGTGCAGCATGCTCCGTTAGATGAAACCAGTGAAAGGTTTCTGAATGAATGTAAACTCATTAAAGTCCTGTCTGGATGATAATGAGTCTGCCACCGATTTCCCACCAATCAGGAAAACTGAGGGACGCACTGTTTGAGTAACTCTTGTGTGAGATCATTTCATTGTTTGTCATCTGTGTATTGATTTGAGTTGCTTACCGCACTAGTTGCTGGGTTTATTTGTTTTGTTTGTTTTTGTCATTTAAATGACTATGCATTAATTTGTCATGTGTGTGTGAGTGTACCTGGTATTTATCACATTATGGGGACCAAATGTCCCCACAAGGATAGTAATACTAGTCAATTTTGACTATGAGGAAACAAGCTTATAAATCATACAGAATGAGTTTTTTTGAGAAAGTAATGTAGGATATCAGACCGAATCAGACAATGTAAGATTTGATAAAGAACCGTTGAAACACGAGGAGCCCAAATTCCACAGAGGCCCGAGACAACAGGATGTTCATAAATCAGACCCTAGCACTAGCCAGTCTGAAGCAAGCCTAACCAACTCTTTCACAGAACAGCTTTCAACATTAACACAAAAGGAACACACTGATCATAACAACTCAGGAAGGAGATTGTCAATTTTAGGGCAAGTAATTAAGATTAATGGTCAAAGAGATGCACGGCGTGACCATCACATGGTAACCAGTGATAGCAATCACAAGCTCTTTGGATTGACTTCCCCACTTAGGAGACAAAGAACAAACAGATTCCTTACCGACCTTTTAATCTCTGGTCTTCACAGAATATGTCCTCATCCACAGAATGCTACAGAAACTACCTTTCCATGTAAATATGCATCTAAATGACACTAAAAGGACTTGTTGTGAGCAACTAATTATTTCTATGTATAACTCCATATCATGTATGTAACCCACATGTGAATTATCAGGTCTTAATCATTTATTGTGTATGTATTTTGAATAACTATTGAATAGTTTATAGGATCACATTCATGTTTAGTATGTGTGTGTTTGAATCTTCTTGCTTGAAATGTTTCTTCCAATCAATTCTTTGTCAAATGTATCATATTCTTGTTATAGAAATCATGTCCAAAATTATACTCTGCAAGAGCGAGAAAACCTGGGATTTCACATTTTCAT
>JADLZM010024796.1:8459-23085 GCA_018148995.1 Sinocyclocheilus maitianheensis | reverse complement strand
CAGTGCATTGTGATTGGCCGAATACCTCAAGCGTGAGACGGAAATGTTACGCCCCTTGCCACATTGTGATGATGCCCTGTCAGGCCGGAGCGATGATTCAAAAACATGAAAACCCATTTTAAACGAGGCATTCGTTGCATCCAGTGGGGACATAATTATGGATTATAATGACTTATACTGTCTTTTTACGCGTTGCGTTGCATCGCGTCGCGTAAACATAAAACCATGTCTGCATTTGTGATCGGAGAAATGACAAACAACAAACCCTACTCTACACTGCCCAAAAAACTCGCTTTTATTATTATAATTATTATTATTATTATTATTTCTGCAGTTTAGTGCCATCTGCTGTCAGAGAGTGAAAGTGCGCTTTCATCCAGAGTGTCTGTCACATGGTCCGCCGTGTGCTTCTCGTCCGCGCTTGTTTACATCAGAGTGCGCACGCGTCTTTCACGCAGCATACAGCGGTGTTGTGCATTTTGACCAGTTGATGGGAAAAGTATTCTTAAAAGCATTCTTAAAATGCATTCAAAATTCGGAATAATTTATCATATATAATTATTCACGGTATTTAGAAGTGCCCACAATAACAATATCATGCATATTCATTACCGTGACATACCGTGATATACCGCATTACCGAATACCGGCACAAGTCTATATATGACAACAGAAAAAATGACAGATGGTCGACTTTATTTGCATTTATTTGCCACTTACTATCAAAAGTTTGGCAATTGGGCATTAGCATTTGACCGGCACGCTAGGATTCCAAATTTTCTACGGTGATTTCGTGTCGATCGGAGTAACTGTTTCTAAGATATTGGCAAATGTTTTTTTATGCGCTAAAATGCAATGTTGCACAAACCATAAGGCAAAACCTTCCAGTTTGGTATCGCTGGACTCGACAAGGTTTCAGGAGTCTAAAAAGCTGACTCTTGATGACCCATACCAAGTTTCGTAAAGATACGTTCTTGCATTTGTAAAATATAGTATTTTACAACAAAATTCAAAATGGCCGACGCCCAAAATGGCTGACATGAGAAAATTTGATATGGTTCGACTCGGCATGATGCACCGAATCTAAAGAGACCAGTTTTATTCTTTTTGGCCAAACCATTCAGAAGTTATAAGCAAAATTATGCATTTTTTAAATATCTCCTGACCACTAGGGGGCACTGCGCAGAAACACTGCAGGTAGTCTTAGGCCATGCTTTTTATAAAACACAGTTTTGGTCTCAATACGCCAAACCGTTGCGGAGATATAGCCTCATATCCATTTTTACGTGCTTTTCGTAGAATTCGCAGAAAAATATAGCTGCAAGCAGCAATTATGGGCCAAGCACTCCAGAGGCAAATTGAGGAGCTAAGCATGGCATGGAGCATCAGACCAAATACAACAATGAGTAATAAAAGCAGTTTTAGGATGATTGTAAATGAAATGGCTGAAATATCATAAATACAACCACTAGTAATAGGATTAAATGGCTTATCACTTTTGACCAACAGGTGTTAATCAAATCATTTTGGTGTGTTCTGTGTGAGGTGACAATGGCACGCACAAAGTTTGTTGTCTTTATGTCAAACCTTTGCAGAGATATAGCCTCAGAATCATTTTGGCACTATGCCTAAAATTTGTAGCAGCGCTGTATGAAAACGGTTTCGTCTATCGGCAGGAGATCCATAACATTTTGTCAGCACAGTCTGAAGATGATTTGACTCGATTTCATTGAAAATCGGACTAAGGCTTGAGGAGGAGTTCAAAAAAGTAGGTTTTCAGCATAAATCAAAATGGCCGACAGGAAGTTCAGCTTACAATGGCATAATTGGTATGTTTGTTGTCGGCATGACCTACGGAATATTGTGAGTGCAGTTTCATTACAATAGGTTAATGCAATCAAAAGCTATTACCATTTTTGTAAATTTCATAATCAATAATTAATGAATGTTAAATACTCTTGACCAATAGGTGGTGCTGTTACCAAATTGATGTGGCGTGGTCAGTGTGAGGTAACAATGGCACATACAACGTTTGGTGCAAATATGTCAAAGCTTTGCAGAGATACAGCCTCAGATGCATTTTGGCATCTTTCCAGCAAATTTGTTGATGCCCTAAACGAAAACGGTTTTGTATATCGACACGAAATCCACAAAGCAAATTCGTTGATGCGCTAAACAAAAACGCTTTTGTATATCGACACGAAATCCATAACTTTTTGCCAGCTTGGTCTGAAGATGATCCGAGTCAAATTTGGTAAAAATTGGACTAACGGTCTAGGAGGAGTTCGAAAAAGTAGGTTTTCAACATGAATCAAAATGGCGGGCAGGAAGTTCAGCCAATTATGGCAAAATTGGTATTGGTGTTCTTGGCATGATCCAAGGAACCTATCAACATCAGTTGTATTACAATATGATAATCTATGCAAAAGTTATTAGCATTTTTATAAATTGCTTTATAACTGTTGATAACAAGGTGGCACTGCGCCCAATCTTGTTGAGTACCATGAGGGCATGGTGCCGAAGACGCATACCGAGTTTTGTAATGATAAGTCTAAGCGTTCGTAAAATATATAATTTTTTGGCAAAATTCTAACTGGCCGACGCCCAAAATGGCTGACATGGGAAAATTGGGTATCATTCGACTCGGCATAATCCACCTAATCTAAAGAGACCCGTTTTGTGATCTTTGGCCAAACCATTCAGAAGTTATAAGCAAAAATATGCATTTTTCATATCTCCTGACCACTAAGTGGCACAGCACCAAATTGGCCAAACCATTCAGAAGTTATAAGCAAAAATATGAATTTTTCATATCTCCTGACCACTAAGTGGCACAGCGCCGAACACTTGCTTTTCAACTGCTTTTCGTAGAATGTGTTCGCGTGTTATACGAGAACGGTTTGAACGAATATTCACAGCGCCGAACACTTGCTTTTCAACTGCTTTTCGTAGAATGTGTTCGCGTGTTATACGAGCACAGTTTGAACGAATCAACTTGAATTCCATAACTTTTTGCCAGCATGGTCTGAAGATGATCTGAGCCAATTTTGGTGAGAATCAGACAAACCGTCTAGGACCAGTTCGAAAAAAAGTAGGTTCTTCAAAAATGGTGAGAATCAGACAAACCATCTAGGACCAGTTTGAAAAAAAGTAGGTTCTTCGAAAAATTTAAAATAGCGAAAAAACTAAACCTTACGGTTTTTAAATTTTGGGGTTCGTTCGACTCGGCATGAGCCAAGGATTCAGAGAAAAATAGAAAAATTTAAAATAGCGAAAAAACTAAACCTTACGGTTTTTAAATTTTGGGGTTCGTTCGACTCGGCATGAGCCAAGGATTCAAAGAAAAATTATTTCCCTTCTGTGCCTTACGGTTCAAAAGTTATTAGCATAAACATGACTGAAACTTTGGACAAGTGGTGGCACTAGAGAGTTTGATTTAGAGACTCCAAATTTGCTGTGGTTAATGTTGGGACTGTCCTCTATCAGTGTGCCAAATTTCACAACTTTCCTGCAAGCGGTTCTATGGGCTGCCATAGGCTCAAGAGCGGAAGAAGAAGAAGAACGTATACAATAGGTGCCATTGCACCTTCGGTGCTTGGCCCCTAATAATAAATAATCTAACGGATACAATAGGTGCCTCATTAATTAATTCATTCATTCAATAGGTGCCTACGCACCTTCGGTGCTTGGCCCCTAAATACAGAAAATAATACATATAGGAAAAGTCATAAAAATAAATTCAGGATAAAATTATTACAAATGAACTATATTTGTTTTTATCAAGTCATTTATTTCTATATTTATTTTCCTACTATTACACTAATTAATTTATTTTATTTCTGCAGGTTTGGTCCTCCATAGAGTTCAGACTTAAAACAGGTGAAGTTCCAAGTGTTATTGATTATAGTTTTGTTCACTTAAGACCAAAATTAAGAAATGCTGTTGGTTGATAGTGTGTGTAACACTGCTCTTGTTTATTTTATTTATAATATTATTTATTTTATTTATGTAAGTTTTCGTGCACTAAAACCTTTTTCATTCAAAAGTTTATTTGACAAAGTCTAGATTTTTGATGACCTGTTTTGTGTATTTAATATTTAACGCATACATTTTTTTATTTAAATTATACAAGTGCACTGATTGGAGGGGCTTGTGTTGTTCAATAAATGTTTAATTTAAGCAATTTTCTGTATCACTTCTTATTACTTAACTGTTAGATTTTATGAGATGAAGGGGGAAAAAAGTAAAAGAAAATCGGCATTATATCGGCCATCGGCTACCCTGATTTCTAACTATCGGCCAGAGAAAAACCCATATTGAGCGACCTCTAGTAACTTTACCATAGATAATAATGATGTCCTTTAGCATACAGTGTTCTGACTGAGGATAATAATGGGATGCTACTGATAGGCAATCATTTGCTAGCAGTTTAATACTTAACCAAGTTAACAAAGACAAAACTACAATAGTCTATTTACAGATGAAACTGACCTGCACTTGAAGCCCTGAACAGGTTTTGCTTCATTTCGCTGCTTTTGGCCGCTTCCTCTCCTTTCTCGAGTCCAGCGCATTGATTACTATTTAAGCCCTGAACAGGTTTTGCTTCATTTCGAGTCCAGCGCATTGATTACTATTCGAAATCGTCTGACGGGAGCGCGCAACAGACGAGCCGATTCGTATAGCGCTGCCAGTCAAGACTAACCGATTCATGATTTATTTTAGAGTAATTATCAAATGTCGAATACTGAAATGATCACTTTGGTACGCTGGGCAGGCAATATTATAAAATAATAATAATAATGACAAATAATAAATAGGCCTAAATAAATAAAAACAGGCCAGCGGGCCACCTGGAATTCTCCCGGTGCATTTGGTTTAAATGAACAGTGTTATGTTTGGAAAAAGAAAACACTGCTCATTTAAACCAAAATGTGTTACAAAGAGGATTTTTTCCCCCAAATATTTATAATAAAAACTCACCTATTGTGTCAGGGTATGTTGTCGGCCTATATATTTTTGTAAGCAGCTCTTGAACTTGTGGAGTATCTCCTGTTTTCTTGTTGTTGAACACATGGTATCTCTGATCATATTTCTGTACGAGTTTCTTCAGTGCTTCAGTTTCATTGATGAATTTTTCTATTGTCCCTTTTCCTTCCTCCAGTTTGTCTATTCCAGTGAAGAGAATCCAGGTTTTCTTCAAGTGTTTTTCGCCCAGCAGTTTTTCAATCTTCTCCACAGTTGTTCTCTCTTTTTCAGTGAATCTGCCAACTTTGATGACCAGCAGAAACACACAGGGACCTGATTCACATTTCCGCAGAACATTTGCATGTATTTGTTGAATTTCTTCTTCACTCAAAGTTGTGTTAAATAATCCTGGTGTGTCATAAACAGTGACCAGTTGTCCACAGACAGTCCCAGATTGAACAACTATGTCTTGTGTGACAGAAGTGAAACTTTCTTTTGATTCAAAAGCTTGTCGTCCCAGAATCGTGTTTCCTGATGCACTTTTCCCAGCTCCTATTTTTCCCAGTAACACCAAATTCAGAACGTTTGTCTTTTCTGCCATTTTCAACAAGTGGCCTTGGGCTAGAAACACAAAGGAAAAATTAACACACAACATCTTACAGGCATTTCATTCAGTATATAGTACATGATGATGCTTCTGTAAGGACCACCTACTGAGACGGTTTAAAATACTGTAGAGTGGCTGAAGGCATTTTGTGTTGTTTTGTCTTTTCTTGGTGCTTCATTGCATCTGATTCCATTATTAGTGTAGTCAGCAGTTGCAGGATTTACTAATATTACTAATAATTCAGTTGCATACTGCTCGCTCATAACTGAGTGATAGTTTAAGTGAGTAAGTGAGTGTAAGTAACCCATTTTCTGAATTTGTGCTCTGCATTTATCTCATCCAAGTGTGCGCACTCACAGCAGTGAGTAGGGAACATACGGGAACACACACACACACACACACACACACACAGCAGTGAGTAGGGAACATACGGGAACACACACACACACACACACACCGTGAACACACCCGGAGCAGTGGGCAGAAATATAAATTAATATTTTATTAGCATTTTACAATATTTTGATCATGAAACCTATTCTAAAACGTATGTTAAAATTGAATTATCATCATTATCATTACCAACAATAAAACTAGATTTCGCTACGTTACCATGCTGAATCAATTCCCATTGGTTGTTTTTTAGCCGGCATATAGGCAATTTCTACATGCCGACTGGGATATATATAGCATGTCAAAATAGATGCGTGCAATGTAAATGCAGACAAATAGATTACTAGAAGAAAATTATTCTTAACATGTTTCTTTTAATTCTCTTCCAGTTATTTGTAAAGGTAATGACTTGTGAATAATCTTAAATGTCTCACTGTAAATTGCTATTCTGGCGGAGCCGTTGCTTACACATCACATCTGCAATTTATTAGATCTCATTTCAGATACTCAGTAATTTGATTCTTAATTCTCCATCTCACAGTAAAATTAAAATGTTAAGTTTTTAGTAAACTTGAAGCTCAAGTAAATGTTTAATTGTCCATTTCACAGAAAAATTTAAATGTGAATTTTTAATAAACTTGTTGCTCAAGTTCAGGTAAATGTTTAATTGTTCATCTGATTAGTAAAATTTAAATGACTCTGCAAATCCATTAAAATAATTTACAACAGCTAATGAATTGTGATTTTTAATCGCAACATGTTTGTTATGATGCATAAATGTCCATTTTAACAATGAAAAGTAACATACGCGCCAGCCAAAGAGTAAAAAGCTCATTCAAATTTAGAAGTTGTTCACGTGATATGCTAAATATTCTAATCACACCAGTGTGATTGTATGCGTCAAAGGGTTAATTGAAATATTCTGACCGTTTGAGTCAGGACTCCACTTTCATTCCAATTAACTGCTCATCTGTAGTATCACACATTTAGATCATGATAACCACAGTTAAAACTATGCATATAACTCCTCACTACCATAGTGAAATGTAACTATATGGTTTATTTAGTTATGAAAAACAGTATCCTAATTGCATTTAGTATAAACACAAATGCACAAATGCTCTAGCTTAATAACAAAAATACTGTAATTATATTCCATTACTCCTTTATGTCTACATTGATAATATAATGAAATTAAAAAGTCTGCTTTTGTGATATATATCATTCTTTCTTTACTGCAAGACGTTTGCTCGGTCTAGGGGGAAGTCGTGGCCTAATGGTTTGAGAGTCGGACTCATAACCCAAAGGTTGCAGGTTCGAGTCTCGTACCGACAGAAAGCGGGTTATTGCAATTACATGCCATGTGAAATCAGAGTAAGAGGTTTGCGACCGGTTTATGCTTACGCCATTTATGATCTTACTCCGATAAAAGAAAATAGGTTACCACGTTTACATGATCAAGTGCATTTTCAGCCCACGTTTACATGACCAAGTGCATTTTCATCTTATTAATCTGCTTAAGAACGTGCATGTAAACGCACTCAGTGACTTGCTGCCAGCTACTGGCAGTTTTAATTTCACATTTAAAGTATCTTTTTTTTTTTTTTTTTTATAATTTTAAATATCAGTATTCACCGTTTTATGTTTAAAATATCAAAACAGTATTAATGCATTTGTAACTGCAGGTTCAATACATTCATGTCCTATATTAAACAGTGTGTAAATGCATCTAAATGCTCCTTCTAATGCAGCTTCTGTGTTTCCTCTGCATTGCAAACATGGATTTTGTCAACACTTATTTAATTTGCTTGGTAACAGCCCAAATCAGTTATTATTCTAACTGACTGATTCAATTTAAGAATTTAACTAAAAAAAGATGATGCACACTTTAGAAATGGCTTTATAAAGGTAAAAATGCCCATAAAAGGTAAACATCTATTTAAACTTATTGGAAAAGGTTAATTTCTATCACTGCTGTGAACTGACCACCACACAGAATATGAAGAATATCAAAAACATTAGGAGTCAGCTGTCCACGGCAGTCCTTAAGATATCAGCACAATAACACACTCAGCAAAATAGCATCTAATTATCGTTATCGGTAAAATACCAGAAAATATTGAGATATATTTGTTGTCAATATCGCACTCCCCTAATATATTTAACACATGATTAGAAAAAAATTAATAAATCTGAGAAGTGCCCTTTGAGCCCCTGCCCCTCAAAATGTCTGTGCACGTCCCTGTTGCCTAGTACTTCTGCCTCCATCCACCTTTTTCCCGACAAGCCTACTGTGTGGCTACTGTGTTTTAGATTATGGGAGGTGCTTCCAGTTTGGGGAACTTCCACTGAAACCATTCATTTAAATCATAAGGTTGCACTACAAATAATCCTTATTGTTCAGTTTGACTGAATGAGCTGTTAGTTTTCCTTAATGTTTTATTTTCAGGTGCCATAAGGATAACTTAACGCTTGGAATTTTAAAGGGGACCTATTATGCAAAAATCACTTTTATAAGGTGTTTTAACACAGGTGTGTGGCCGCAGTGTGTGAAAACAACCAGCCTATTAAGGTAAAATGCACCCAGTCATTTTTTTAATAATCCAAATAAATCATAAACAGTCTCTCCAAATAAGCAGATTTCTCCCTATAAAGACATCATACTCAGGGGAAAGTCCCGCCCATTTGTGATGCTCTCTGCCCTATTAGCATAGACCCCGCCCTGAGTGAGAAGCAGCAGTCCGCCATTACTGTTTTCTTGCTGTAGCTGCTGGAGATGCAATGTCTGCGCCACAGAGGCATAACACATGTTGTGTGTCGGGATGCACCAGCGAACATGGGAGTCATATTTTGTTTTCCAAATTGCCTTTCTGAAAGAGCTTCTGTAAGGCTAATGTTGCTAAAGCTACCATTGCCTCTGCCTGTTTTCCCTGATGCTGCCTCCACGTGCAACCAGAATGATCGTAAATAGGAACGGGGTAGTTAAAAATTGCATATGAAAGCAATGTGAAGTCGAGCGCTTGAATTTGTAGAGCTCATAATGTAATAGCACGCGAAGGCACCATGAGACCAGCTATGTCGTTATTTTTATAGAGCAGTGCACCCTGTCTGTGTAATTCATAAACGCGTATTTTCTATGCACTGTACAATCAGATGACTGAGAGGGAAACCCCAGCTCACGCACACAAGCCATGATATAAAGTTAAGGAAACTAAGCAACCGAAATCAATATCTTAGATGTAATGTTAGCTCTGTATATCAGCGTCGGGTAAAACAGCCTTATAATCTGCTTTGGTAGAGAAAGCTTCACGGGGAAACGAGTTACAGCGAAGATGCTGAATTAAACGCAGCTCTAGAATCTTACTCCGCTTTTCCACATATACATACTGGCCGTGATCATCATAACTAATATTTTCTGCTTGCTCCATTTCTGCAGATCAGTTTTTGTGAATGAATGGCTTGCTCTACCTGTTGCTTTGGTCTTGCGCCACCTGCTGGTGAGCGACTAACAGCAGATGCAGATGATGCATTGGTGCTCTACTGCTATTCCTGCAGTTCTGAAGTGCTGAATTTTCGAGAAGGGTATTGTGACGAGAGGGGCGGGGCCGAGAGCCGTGGGAACGGAGCGAGGCCGGTGGAGTAATTGCGAATGCGCGACACCTGCGCCACTCACCGGTCTCGAGTCTCACGGAGGAGCTCCGGAAGGATACAAAGGAGGAGTGACGACAGGGAAAGACGAGAGAGGACCAGGCCTGGATTTTATTTTGTGTTTTAGTTTCATTTATGCGCGGCAGTCATCCGCGAGGGGCTGTCGCGCTATTTTGTGCTTATTTTATTATTAAAGTTTTGCCGCCATGATGCTGCCATCCGCCATGATGGGGAGGAGCAGGGAACGGGGGACTCCTGCCGGCTGCCTGAACGCGGAGGAGCCGTCGCCGTCCACTGGGCGGCGGAGGAGTGTCGTGCCGTCCACTGAGGGCCATCCAGTGCCGCCGCCAGGCATCGCGGAAGAGCTTACCCAGCTGGTGGAGGGCCGAGCGGCAGTGTGTCTGGGAACCGGAACCAGAATTTTTTTTTTCCTCTCTCGTCTCTGTCTCTCCTCATCCTTCCATCTCCTTTTCTCTCGCCTCGTCTGTCTGTCCTTACCCCCAGGTACGCCGTGGCCGCCGTGATCAGCTCCCCCCCGGGGGCGCGAGGGGCTGTCGCGCTATTTTGTGCTTATTTTATTATTAAAGTTTTGTTTGAGTGTTCGCCGGTTCCCGCCTCCTTCTTCCCGACCTACAAACATTTGTTATAGGTATACTGCAGCCGGAGATCTCCAAATGGGGGCGGGAACTCCAAAACGGGGTGGGAGCTCCAAAATAGGGCGTGGCTTCCTCCCATTGACAGACAGGCACATGACACGCATGCGCAATTTTCCCCCCCAATCCACTTCAGCGCAAACTCTGCCCCACAGCTGATTCTAAAGATTTTATTGGTTGTGTCAATTAAAGTGTTGATTTCCTACACTATGTTACAAAAATGCTAACCCCTAAACCTACCCCACACCTGACCCTAACCGTAACCAGTGAGACTTACTGCACAGCGGGATTGGTGCTGAATATCGTGGTAAAGAAAGATGCAGTTCAGGAGATAAACAGTTCATAAGATTATGCGATATGAGATCGTTCCGTAACTCCGCAACCGGACAATGGCCCCTATTTAGTTACACCCAGCGTCACTACCCCCTCCTACCCTACGAATCTCGAGCCCTGGGACACCCCGTTGCTTAAAATAAAGCCATGGAGTAAAATCTTTCCCCTGCGCTGTGCCGAGACGGCTCGTGGGTAATTTGCGTTTATATCATGAAGCAGAGGTTCAAACTCCAGTCCGAACACCACTGGCCACGAGCTTTGGGCTCTGCTCTCACTGAGAATATTTACTTATATAGCATATTTTATTTTAGATGAACTAGAAACCATGTTTAATTTATAAAGTTTTATTTTGAAATGCAAGTCAATAAGAATTGGCCGAATCCAGAGCCAATGGTGAAAGTCTTTGCGGGAGGAGACCCCGCCCCATTTTGGAGGTTCTGCCCACTTTTGGAGTTCACGCCCCATTTTGGAGATCTCCGGTCTGCAGTTATATCTACTTGGAATTGGAACCACTGAATTTGTGGAAGCGAATTTGTAAAGTAAAATATAATGGACTGAAAATTGTCTGTCGAATGTTATTCATTGTATTTTTAAACAGATTGAATATTTTGGAAGTGAATTCTGGAAGGTGAATATGAATTATTAAATTTTTAATTATGAAAATGTGTGTGAAATGTTTTGAATTGAAATGTTCACAGCTTAAATACACAACTATGCTAAATTTCAGCCCCTAAAAATGCAAGCCCTGAACATACAAGGCATGAAAATGCAAGCACTTTTAATGCAATGCATTGTTTTCAGTCGAGTGCAATTCAACATGCTTTTTTATTGTTCTTCCATAGCTATAGCACAATAATAACAATGTTGCAGCCGGCCTACTGTTTTGATTTACTATTTAAAGGGAACTCATTACGCCCCTTTTGATTAAAAGTATAGAATAAACAAAAAAAGGAATACAATTCTGCATCAACCCTGATCAGTAGACAGGTGAATTTATGCACTAGGCCTACTTTCAATAGCATCAAGATTACAAACTAATATCATATGGTCTGCTGAGGAAGAGGAGGAGAAGGCTGAGCAGGATACATGCAATGAAGAGTGAATACATGAAATTCAGAATGAACACATGGCAGTCAACCTAAGGTTACACATTTTTGGACAGGTTGCCCATAAACCTCATTTTTGAAGACTTACCTTACAGGAAAAAGAACCCTCACATTTGAAGTGAGCTTCCAATTCTAAGAACTGTAAAATGGCGGAAGCAAGCCTGCAAACATGTCTAAAACGCTTTCACTTTTAGAGTCGATTGCCGATTGGACTACCGAGAATCACATGGGTGTGGCGTTAACCAATGGCAGGGCACTGCGAAAGTGAAAGTAAAACAAACAAACATGTTTTTCCTCTGTTCTTCATATTGTCAGCAAATAGGCCTAATAAACACAATCTACAGTTACAAAAAAACCTGTTGGGCGTTTCTCTATAATGTAGTGTGTCCTATTCTTAATCTGGACTTGACTATTTCTTCTCATCTCCCTTATAGTTCACACCACTGACTTTCATTTGAATGGTATCTTAAATACATATATCAATAAATATATAAAAAGAAGCATATTAAAACGACTTGTTTGGCAAATTTGTCCACTCTTTCATTACCCACAATGTCTGTATGAGTAGGAATCCAAATCAATTTTATCTTAATGTTCCACTATTCTATGGGTATTGTCATTATTGCATACAGTAGATCCTGTGGACTATTGGGTACCTGCCAAGACTGTACAGAGCTGAAACTGAATCACTTATCATTAAGAATTAAAGAGTCCTGTAAAACTGGGAAGAATTACAACACAATGATAGAATTAAACAGATCAGAAGAAGTTACAATAATAAAACATGGATGAATTAGTTATGTGCAGTGTGCACGTCACGTCACTTTTTCTTAGTGCATATAGCTGTACAACTCGGCTATCCACCCAAAACTTAACTTCTGTGCTCTCCCCCTTTCCCGGCTGGTGTGCAATATTGATGATTATCTTCATGTCCATTTAGATGTATCCAATATTTCACTAGCACATTGCAAGAGAGAAAAACAATCAGTAGATAAAGATAAACCCTGGCCAGGAGCAGATACAGCACAGGCCTGCAATATTTGTTGGCAATCTGCTTCTGGAAATGACTGCGCAGACGTGTTTCAATAGTTACAATACTCATGAGAACACATCTTTATTATAAAAACAAATCAGATGAAACAAGTTTTATTTCAAACTTGACATTTGTTGTCACTACAAGAATAAAAATGTGCTGTCTTGTTCAAATGGCAACAGTAAAATATGGTTCAGTTGTATAACATTATCATCAAACTGATTACAGAGCAATGGGAATCACTAAAGACATCAAATATTCTCACATAATTCAGTTTCATAAATCAATTCAACAAATGTTTACATCTTGTACACTCTGCATAGGCCTTTTAAGCCTGAAAATATATTACTAAATTTTGACTTTGAGGGCTTTTAACTTGGTAAGGATCTTTATCAGTTTATTCTCGTTAGTATAAGTCTGTTCTGCCTTCAGTCTGAACTCTCGAAGCTGTGCCTCGTAATAACGCTTGTACTCGTTCAGTCGTTCCTCCAGCTTCTGCTTCTCTTCAGCAAATCTGGCCTCCAGCTCTCTTTCTTTCTCTTGTAATTTGTTGTCATATTCTCGTCTCAGTTCCTCTTCTTTAGTTTTCAGCATGAGCTCCACACCCTGGTAAGAGTCACTGGTGTAATATCCACCTCCATTAGCTGCGACCATGGCATCTACTTTCTCCAGCAGCTCCACAACCTGATTACGATCCTCCATGTCTTTATTGTTGAAGACGTGATATCTTCCCCCACAGCGACTCAGGACTTCTTTCAGGTCCTCGCTGGCTTCACTGATGTGCTCCTCTATAGAGTGTTTCAGTTCATCCCCGTGAGTGAAGAGGACGATTGTGTGTTTATCTGCTTCTTCTCCGAATATGGCTCTGATCTTCTCCACGGAGAGTTTCTCCTCTTCAGTAAATGGGCCGAACTGAATGACCAGGACGATGGCGTGAGGTCCAGGTGCGGTCATGTTTATGCACTTACTGATCTTCTGTGTCAGAAGCTCTTCCTCTGAGATATCTGTGTCAAACATGCCTGGTGTATCTCCCAGAGTAATTTCTCTCCCTGCCACATTTTCAGTCACTTTGCCACACTCTTTGGTTACAGATGAACCGCTTTCTGCAGCTGTGAAGGCAGTTCTGCCCAGGATGGTGTTTCCAGAGGAGCTTTTACCTGCTCCAGTCATTCCAACCAACACCAGCCTTCTCTGGGAAACTGAAAAGGTGAGAGGATACGATCATGTGCACTCAAATGAAACCGATTGCAGCTCACAAGCAGATTAATTGACTGTAAAGTATAGTTTTAAGTCATAAAGTAAGCAAATGCCTATATTGTGAACATCTGTGCGTGTATACTCACAATTTGGATGACCTAAACCAAAGCTTCCCCTTCTTTCTACAAAAAAATTAGTAGACATTCAGTTAATTCTATATTTTTGTTTTGTTGTAGTTTGGCGGAACAATGTCCGATCTCGTCAAACTTTAACCTAGTTTTTATTTTTATATCAGACATGTCTTGGGAAAATGTAATGACTGTTTTGGAAGGATGTTTGATCAAAACTGAAGAGACATCTTATCAGATTTCGCTCAGATTTATCCACCATCGGTGACACTAATATCTGATTGCATTCAGTACTTGCTCTGCAGTAAACCGCTGAACCATTTCATGTTTTATGCCTAAATAATGTTTCACACATTGCCAGTGTCACGAATCCGGTCAACGAACTTTCCTATTCATTGACTCTCGCACTACACACTGTTGCACATCACCCCGGACTACATTTCCCATCATGCATCACACTGATTGCACTCAGCACGAATTGCACACACCTGTTTACACTGATTGCACCCAGCTGTTTCATATCACTCCCTCACTATATAACACTCACTCTTATCCCTTCCCTC
>JADLZM010024790.1:1409954-1475188 GCA_018148995.1 Sinocyclocheilus maitianheensis | reverse complement strand
AGTGGAAAACCCCCCAAAAGTGAACCGTACTGAGCCGTACCGTCCTGTACCATGCAGTGGAAAAGCGCCATAACTTATCCCCGTTCTGTCCCATGTGTGAAAACATGTTAATGTGTTTTTCGTGGTCTTTTGAACTCTGTAGCTTACCATATGTGAAAATTGTTTTCGGAATGCCTTCATTACAGCCGTGACAGAAGTCAATATTTTTCAGCGTCACTCTAGATTAGCAACGCGTTTACATAACCAACTTAAAAGGAGACAGCTCGCTGCGCAGCAAAAGGTCTGGCTCTTGGGGCTCATCTGGATAAACTTCTAAAAAAATATAGGATAGTTTTTTGTTTTTCAAACAGTTCTGACAAATGCCTCTGCTTTCAGAACTCGCAGCGGGACTAAATGACAGGAGCGGCGGGGCGACACACACACACACACACACATACACACACACACACACACACATACACACACACACACACACACATACATACAAACACAGCCAGCCAGCCAGCAAGCTACACACATATTGTGATACGATCTCATGATCTGTTAGAATTGTTTATTTATTCTGTTTATTGTTCATCAATGCTTGATTTTCTCCCATAGAAAGAGAGAGAGTGAGAGAGGGGGGGGGGGAGCGAGTGAGAGCGCGAGCATGCCTTGGAATGCAACCTGATACCACGGACACGTCCGCACCCGAGAGTCCGGATATGGGAACGATCCATAATATCTTCAAAACATTCCTTTAGGACTTAATTTATCACCTGTCATCCTCCGTCGCTTACAAAAACATAATTTGTCATCCCCGGAGATCAAAGGTTGAAGGCCGGATTTCACGCACGCCGGTTTTCGCATATGGAAATTATTATGATGTCAAAGGTCGCATATGGATATAATTATGGGTCAAAAGGTCAAAGTCATCAATCATGTTGACATAAGCTCCCGTTTACATACTACTTACATTTTTATTTCAATGTAGATATTAGCAATTCATTTAATTTTATATTTGAACAGATTTGTTACGTGACAGAATTAATTAAAGTTTCTTAAGGGTCAAGATCATGTTATCTGCATCTCCTGTGCTCCATCAAGCCACTCCCATAATAGCTGTCATCACTCAAATTACTCAAATTAATGCACAACTCTACATTATCTGTATAGCATGTGTGTAAGACTCGAATACAATTATGAAGTAATACTTTTATGACAAATAAATCTTTCAGTGAGTAAAACTGGATGTGTCTATAGTATTAAAGACTACACAAACATTATTATATTATCTTTAAATTAATTTTTAAATGATTATTATTTTAAATTATTGTCCCTGGATTAGTAGGGTACTCTTGTAATAAAGTAGCAGTGGTAGCTGACAGATTTTAAGTATCAATTCTGCTTAAAAAGATGCAATATAATCCTGTTTACATTAAATAAGCTGCTCCCGAGCAGGTTTAAGCTTACTGACCTGTTGCTATGACAGCAACTCCAGGATGAGCTTTGAAGAACCAAACAATCCAAGTTCATGCCAAATCATCAACAATCAAATCCAGCAAACTGAGTTAGCGACGTATGAAGAACGGGCCCCTGGTCTGGAAAGGCAAGTTACAGCCATCAGCTTGTTTNGAAAGGCAAGTTACAGCCATCAGCGTGTTTGATATATCAGTGTTTGAAATATATTTTTTGCACAATATTTGATATTATACACAGTATTTGCAATGCAATCGATCGGAAGTTATTTTACTAGATGATTTCAAGCTAAATGCACAAGTGATTTGAAATGTATTGATATGATTAGGTTCAGTGTCTTAAAATTATGACAAATGACTAGAAGTACATGATAGCTTATAAACACAAACAGATGGATGTTATTGATCTGTAAGCGAAAATTTTACAGTAAAAAAAAAAAATCAGTACTATAAAACAGAGTGCACAAACAAGCACCCACACATTGCTCAGTGCAGTGAAACCATAGCAACTATGAACAAAGCATTTGAGCCCTGTCCATTAACTACAGGAGTGTGATGCATGCTTTTATGATTAATTGCATACTGGTCCAACAGTGCTTGTAGACACTGGGATGTCACGATTACGCAATTTCACAATTTCCCATGGTTTATAATGGTCACCATTATTAAACTCTAAGAATTTGGAAGCTACATTTAAAAACTGGGGGAAAAAAACATGTCTATTTTAAAGCATTCACTGAAAATTCATTCAGAGCAGTATCACTGCTCTGAATGAATTGGACGCCTCCAATCATCTAGCACTTTTTATGGGGTGGCCAGAAGGATACAGTAAAATTCCTAGGGTGGCACACTAAAAAAACAATTAATTTAGTTGCAGTATATGGGCTAAACTATTCCAGAGTAAATGGGGAAACTGTCATTTTTTCTTAATGATTATACATGGACGATAACCTACACTTCATAAAACCTTAGACTTCCCATTCAGATTTAAAGTTACAGTTGGGTTGACCAGTCCCATAAGTCATTGTTTTTACAAAGGCAATAGAAACATGGTTAAAAATATTGTATGCATACGTGTTTTGTCTGTTTGGAGATCCTCACACAAACACTGTTAAAAGTGGGACACTAAAATGTGCACATGAGAGTAAAGTGGAGGCAGAGTTTGAGAATTTTTTGGAAAATATTTATTCAATATTTCATGCCTAGACCTTAAAATATTATTCCATGATAAAATACTATTAACATGGATTTGGCAGATAGGGGGCCATTGGGATGGCCACAGTTGGTCTAACTATGTGCTGCTTTTTTCCCCCCTCTGTAATCCATTTCACTCAGATGAACCTCACAATACAGAAAAAAAAGCTCTATCACTACTCTGGTTACATCACGTCTTTAACCCTCATGCAGAATCTGTGAATAAAATCTGATCAATTTAACAAATGTATGATTTGATCTATACCGGTTTCTGTGATAACTCGGCAATTTCAGTCTTGCACTGTGCGACCTTTGTGTTCATTGCGCTCTAAAGAGAGAACATGCATAGTCAAACACAAAGAAAACGGAGGGGGGGCATTCAAGATAAGCTATGAGAAACACTGGGCCATGTTATAGTTTTAATGCATCATGTCAGTAGTTAACTTGGTCAAAACTCTAAGATTCAGAGGTCATTTATGCAACAAAATGGTATGCGCAGAATCAGGTACACATTTGTATACTGGACTGCAGTATGGAGCTGTCACAGCCATCGTGTGCTCATGATATCCACCAGAGGGCACTCTTCTGAATCATTGTTTATCTGTCCTGGATTTCAAGGGGGTCAGACAGACAGGTATTTAATTAGGCAGATGTCCCTTTAAGACCGAAAGAATGTAATGTACTGACACACATCCAGTTTTCACCCACCTTTTTAAGTTCACTTAAACCATATCCAACTGTATTTACGTGAGATACTCCACACGATGGACATTTTGACAGCTGCGTGTGTATTTGACAATTAAGGCGCAAGGAGAACTGATTGGAGAACTGGGATTGCGTGGGCACGCGGCCGAGAGAGCGTTTCTGTTGTGTCATTCAGCGTGATCCCACCTGTCCCGCCTTCACTAAGTGCAAGTTAATCGATAACGAATTGTGATTGGATGGTAATTTTGTTCTACAACACACTTACCTTTGATTAGGATACATCCACTACTCGCTCTGATCACCCAGTCGTAAAGAAATTTTGAAATATGGGAAAAAGCATGATTTTTTTCTAATTAAGTTGGGAAACTAAAAATAGAGCTGAAATACGGGACTGTCCTGGGAAAAAAACGGGATGTCTGGTCACCCTAGTTCTGTGACAGAATACTCCAACCATTACTGATCCAGCAGCATGAGAGACAAGACTCTGGAGAGAAGTCAGTCTCCAAGATTTGGCGATACTTCGACAACGGGGAGTGGAAGTGCGGGCCTTTACCCAGAGGTTCTGGACAAAGGTGGAGAGGCTGGGTTGCCAGAATGCGGACCTTAAGGACATTTTAACCTCTGTCTGGATGAACCCTTACCACATTGGGAGATGGAACTGCTGAAATCGTTGGATTTCTGGAATTTCTCCCGGTATTTCCAGCTCTGCAAGGAGGGGAAGGTAATTTACCACCACCAGAGTCCACCAGTAGGGACTGTCCTATTCCCACCTTCCTTGTCTAGTCAAGTCCAGGACACTTCATCGATTCCCACGAATGAGCGGAGGTCGAGAAGGAGGAGGGCAGCAAGGTCCACTCCAGATTTTCTCCTGGCTGTTGCGTTGCATTTCTGAATACATACACGTCATACTGCATGTTTTCTTTGGGGCAAAGTAGTTGGTGAGCTTAGTCTTTACATCTGCATTTTTATCAGCTGCTTCGGCAAGCGTGTCATATATGTTGTGTACCTTTTCTCCAGCCAGACGCAACAGCAGTGTCTTGAGTCTCGTGTCGTTGCTAATGTTCATTACAGTAACATAGTTGTCTAATCTTTGCACCCATTTGGTCCAACAAGGTCCAACAGAGTGTGGTTCACTTTCTATATCGAATGCTGGAGATGCGTGCGGTAATCGACATGTTATCATCCTCTGTAGTGTTTGTGCTTGTCAGCGTCGAGTGTTGTCACTCTGTTTCTGCATGTAGATTTCAACCCTCATCGCCAGTGTGATGTTCAGTTTTTTTATCAAGGGGACACGGACATACATGGTGTAGAGTTGAATCAAACCTTTATGCTTACTGACTTGGTTTTTGCATAACAAGCGCACTTGGCATGTTGCTGTGTATCAGTCGTAAGTTTACATGCATACAGCACATGCACATTCGGAACAATTCCATTTACCAGACACTTTCTATAAAAAAAATTTTTTTTCCAAATAGTGTTTTTGTACTTATTTATTTTTGTACTTTTTTGTATGTACATTTTCTTGTTAATTTGTATTTTTTTGGTTGCACAAAAAAAGCACCTAGAACACATTTTTTGGACTCTTATAGAGTCAATGCCAAGGCTGCCCACAACAAATGATGTCAGTAGTGGGATCTCGCCTTAGCACAAGGCTGAAGTTATATGATTCTTAGGAGCATTGGACCAGCAGAGTCAGCTGAGACATCTCTGAGCTAGCAAACAAGCTCAAGGCATCTCTCCTCGAGAGAGATTAACTGATAAACTGAGTAACACCATGATAAGAACTGGCATGGAAAGGCATCCAGCATCAGTTTTGCCAGCTGCAGCAGCAAAGAGTTAAAACAAAAGTGTTCTTGACTTGGTGTCACAAATTTGATGACTTGTGACTTGACTCAGGAAAAGACATGAGTCTCCACTTAGACTTGGTGTAGTTCTATAGCTTTTTTTTTTTTTTTCTGTTTAGCTTTATTTAGACTACAGATCAAAATAGGCAGCTCTGTCCTGTATGCAAAATTTTAGGGTCCAAAAAATATTGGTAGAGTAAAGCGTTCATTCTGCGCATGTAGCAATAATCTTTAATTAGACTACCAGTTAACATGCAGTCATGCCATTCGTGGTTTGATATGGCCAGAAATGCAGAGACGTATTCAGATCATTTTAAACAAAACCAGAATTTGTTCTGGTTTTAGAGTTCCTGAATTCCAATTTAAAAAATGGCACAATGAAAGAACTTGTGTATTTTAAATGTTTACATTTCTGCAGGGATATGCCTTTTGACTAACTGATTAAATTAGGGCCCACTGTCTTGCAGAGTTTAGCTCTATCCCCAATTAAACACACCTGAACCATCAAGTTAAGGTCTTACTAGACATTCTAGAAATGTCCATGCTGGTGTGTTGAAGCAAGTTGGAGATAAACTCTGCAGGACACTGGTCCTCCAGAACCGAGTTTGGACACCGGTGCTTTAGGTACTAATATGTACCTTTAAGGTACTTATATGGACCCTTTAGGTACCAAGGTTTACCTTTTAATAAGGTACTGGCCAGGTGACAGCTTTTGTACCTTTATTTCTGCATTTGTGCATTGTGTGTGCGTATGACTGGTTTTACAGTTTTTTTCAACTGCTTACACACTAAGGGCCCTATTTTAACGATCTAAAGCGTATGGTCTAAAGCGCACAGTGCAATTGCGCTTAAGGCGTGTCCGAATCCACTTTTGCTAGTTTAAGGACGGGAAGAATGGTCGGCGTGCCCGGCGCATGGTCTAAAAGGGTTGTCCCTATTCTCTTAATGAGCAATGGGTGTGTTTTGGGTGTAACATGCCATAAACCAATCAGAGTCTCATCTCCCATTCCCTTTAAAAGCCAGTTGTGCTCACGCCATGGTGGATTCGGTATTTACATGGCGGAATTAGCAAGCAGAAAAACTGAATGCTTCTCTAGTGAGGGAACGGATCTGCTTGAGCGCGTAATGCTGATACATGCAAAGACTATCCATTATGACATGTAGGCATTTTTATATTTATGTACACAATAATAATCTTTTACATTTTAATCCTTTAATTTTTCATTTTTAAAAATGTTTGTGTGCTGCTGTGCATCCCTGTGTGTGTAATAAGCAAAGTGTACGCATGCTGTGCACCCGCATATAGGCGCATATTACTAACGCACTCTTTAAATAACAAAAACAAATAAATAAATAAATAGATAAAATATTGCGGCAGACTTTAGACCAGGTTTTAGTTGGGCCTGAACACACCTCGTTTTCAGACCAGCACGCCCATGGGCGCACAAATGAGCGCAAATGCATTTGCTATTTGAACAACGCAGGACATGAAAATGACAACTGCGTCGGGCTGAAACTAGCAAAGAACACTTGCGTTGCACCTGGCGCCACATTGTGCTGAGTGTATGATAGGTCCCTAAATCTTTACTTGTCACACAATTTCTGAAACCTGACATTCAAACACCAGAACCACTCACCAAATCTGCAAAACCATACACTAATTCTCAGTCTTTGACTCAGTTTTCAATTTCATAAAACACTTTTGCAAAACACAACACACAAAAATCTAACAGGAATTACAGCAAAGGCAAAGGTGTTTGCAAATGTTTGCTTTTGAGATATGTTTGTGATATTTTGAATACAGTGCTTCATTTTCCAAGAGATGTGAGGCATTTTGCATTTTGTGTGTGCAATTCTTGGATTTGTGTGTAAAGTTTTGAAAAAAAGAGGCAATGTTTTGAAAATGTAAGCAGTTGAAAAAAACTGTAATTGTGCACAGTGAAGCTGAAATTAAACTTTAAACTTTAAAACTTTTTTTGTAATGTTAATGTATTATTTTTAGATTTTCATTTAGATTTTTTGCTAACTTTCAACTTCTAACCTGCATTCTCAATATTTTGTATTATACACTGAACAAAATTATGAATGCAACACTTTTGTTTTTGCCCCCATTTTCATGAGCTCAACTCAAAGATCTAAGACTTTTTCTATGTACACAAAAGGCCTATTTCTCTCAAATATTGTTCACAAATCTGTCTAAATCTGTGTTAGTGAGCACTTCTCCTTTGTCAAGATAATCCATCCACCTCACAGGTGTGGCATATCAAGATGCTGATAAGACAGCATGATTATTGCACAGGTGTGCCTTAGGCTGGACACAATAAAAGGCCACTCTAAAATGTGCAGTTTTACTGTATTGGAGGGTCCGGGGGGATCCGAAAACCAGTCAGTATCTGGTGTGACCACCATTTGCCTCACGCAGTGCAACACATCTCCTTCGCATAGAGTTGATCAGGTTGTTGATTGTGGCCTGTGGAATGTTGGTCCACTCCTCTTCAATGGCTGTGCGAAGTTGCTGGATATTGGCAGGAACTGGAACACGCTGTCGTATACGCCGATCCAGAGCATCCCAAACATGCTCAATGGGTGACATGTCCGGTGAGTATGCTGGCCATGCAAGAACTGGGATGTTTTCAGCTTCCAGGAATTGTGTACAGATCCTTGCAACATGGGGCCGTGCATTATCATGCTGCAACATGAGGTGATGGTCGTGGATGAATGGCACAACAATGGGCCTCAGGATCTCGTCACGGTATCTCTGTGCATTCAAAATGCCATCAATAAAATGCACCTGTGTTCGTTGTCCATAACATACGCCTGCCCATACCATAACCCCACCGCCACCATGGGCCACTCGATTCACAACGGTGACATCAGCAAACCGCTCACCCACACGACGCCATACACGCTGTCTGCCATCTGCCCTGTACAGTGAAAACCGGGATTCATCTGTGAAGAGAACAGCTCTCCAAAGTGCCAGACGCCATCGAATGTGAGCATTTGCTCACTCAAGTCGGTTACGATGACGAACTGCAGTCAGATCGAGACCCTGATGAGGACGACGAGCATGCAGATGAGCTTCCCTGAGACGGTTTCTGACAGTTTGTGCAGAAATTCTTTGGTTATGCAAAACAATTGTTGCAGCAGCTGTCCGGGTGGCTGGTCTCAGACGATCTTGGAGGTGAAGATGCTGGATGTGGAGGTCCTGGGCTGGTGTGGTTACACGTGGTCTGCGGTTGTGAGACCGATTGGATGTACTGCCAAATTTTCTGAAACGCCTTTGGAGATGGCTTATGGTAGAGAAATGAACATTCAATTCAATTGCGTTTAAAATTTTGTTCAGTTTATAACAATCAAATACATTAATTAGCTTTTCTAAACAGTTTGTTTTGTTTTGATTTGAACTATGGCTGGGTTTTTTTTTTTTTGCCTTTCTGATGTAATTACAATTAGATGAGAAGCAGATAGTGAAGGCCAAAACAATTTATCACAGAAGGATAACAGAATCAGATTTTATTCCTCTGGAGGATTTGCTTTAGCTTTTGCTTACAGGAAATAATGAGCCATCCATTGCTCTGCTGTAGTTTAAAGCACAGATGGTAGCTGATGTACTCTCTGATCATTGGGTGCCAGATACAAGCCACTTTTGATGAGTAGCTACTAGCATGTCTTACAAAATAAATAAATAAAACCATGCACCATGAAATGTTACACAGCCACACATTCTGTTACACTTCTCCTCCTTGTGTGTGACTGGAGGAGTGAGAAAAGCCAGAAACAGAAGTCAGGTACATGCAGCAAACACAGTGTGTGTGCATTTGTGGGTGAAATGATCTTTTTGAGGTGGGTCTGCATGTTCATAGTACTTCCTTTTTTGAACAAGGATTTTTTTTCTCTTCAGTTGTGTTGTTATGTGCTGCACTCTCTCTCTCTCTGTCTTACAAGCTCACTCTCACTTTCTCTCTCTCTCTCTCCCTCCCTCCATCTGCTTTCTTCCCTATCTGTATCCATCTCATTTTGTCTTTCTTTCTGGATCTCCATGTTGCGGCATGATCTTCACTTTGGTTTGAGTTCATTTCTTTCAAAGTGCTGGCTCCCTGAACTTTGTTTTTCATGGTATTGTCAGTGACTTCTCTCTTCCTCTTTCACTTTCTCTCATATACTTTTTACATTGTGTTGTCACCGTCATCCAGTCACATTTGCATGAATGACGTTTGTATTTCCTCCATCAGCAGCAAAAATGGCTGTAAGAAAACTAAATAGGGAAGAGGAACCAAGGGCCTTTGTGGTGAGAGAGGGTGCCATGGTCACATGCTCTCTGTCACGCTCCTGTTTGTTTTACCTCGCACTGTTCCAAAGCCGGATTTTTGTTTCCACATTGTGGATTTAATTGGGCAATCTTTAGCTGCTGCCGTGTCACCTTTAAGTTCTAAGCTCTGGTGAGTGACCTATGATTGCACTATGTTAGAGCATGCAGACTGATCTTCTTCATATCTTTTGATGAGCTAGGAATCTTTCGTAAGCGTAAATATGTGATACACAGACGACAGGTCACAGATAAAGGGATGTGAACAATACAAAGAACTGTACTGTTTAAATTTAACTTCTTTATTTCTGCAAGTAACTAGGGGTGGAAGGTAATGTTATTGTAGTTTATATAATTTAAAACCTGGGCTTTTTTTCATAGTGATGTAATTTGTAAATTTGTCTAATAATATCTGTCCTGTGAACAAGCTAAACTGTACAGCATCAGATTTAATGAACAGCTGTAGAGCCAGGGTTCAAAATAGTTTTTTTTAAGACAGTAAAATTTATGACAAACTTTCTGCAAATCTCCAATTAATACATTTTTTAGACAGGACTGTCTTAACTCTAAAGTGTTCATCTTAAATAGATCATCATAAATCTGCAATCATGTTACAAGAGCTAAAACAGAAAATTTAAGAGACAAAAAGATAAGCAAAATTAAGTATTTTCAAATAATAATAAAAAATGTCTTCACATTTCCATAAATGCGAAAATAATCTAGTCTAGGTAGGAGGACCTTGATGCTATCATTTTTCTAGAAATGAGTCATAACTCTACCACCACCATTTTCTACTCATACTCCTCTGGTGCTTCTGCAATATGCAAATATTGACCATTTGTTCACATTAAATATGAGATTCCCACTAGACTTAAAATCAAAGCCATCATGAAGTATCTTCACCACATTTTTACATTTCCATGATTTATTGAGCAGAGAAAAGACAATAGTTGTCAAATGTAAACATACTCCTAAAGTGAGCAAGTTAATTTTTTTCAAGTAAATCAATAATCAACCATTTTTCTGCTACTATAGCATTTTCCTTTGAAGTCAGCCAGCTTTAATACACATTTTGTAGCTTCTACCCTCTCAGTCCTTTTAAACAATGGTGATTTGTAATATGTGTGAAATTTTTAACTTCCTATCGCCTGTATTCCAATTCAGATTTGGGGGAGGAATCATTTGATCCAGAGTCCAGGCCTAATGAAAAAGTATAATAATAATAATAATAATAATAATAATAATGAAACTGTTTCTTTTTTTAGGTAATCAGTGAGCTCCATCTCCCAGCATCACAAGGGTTGTGTTACCATGGCAACTAGCAAGCAGAGCTTTGTGAGAGCTACCGAGCCTCAGTGTTCAGCGTCTGCACAGAGAGAGGAAGAGACGCATGTTAAGGCCCCTCTCACGACTATGTATGTCCACAGCATTCCTGCCCCTGGCCTGCAGCTATATCCTCAGGCCCAACCTGGAGCCTTGCAGGATGCAACGGTTGTACCACTGTTCCTTCCAAGGATGTGTAGCAGCTCGACTCTGCCCTCTCTGACACTGCATATTGCCAGCGGGGCTGTTTTGCAACAACAAAGGCTAGTGGCTCCAGCAACCTCGGGCAGACTTAAGTCTGTTGGGAAGCATATTTGCCCACAGTGCGGAAAGGACTGTCTGAAGCCCAGCGTGCTTGAGAAACATCTTCGTTGCCACACAGGAGAGCGACCATATCCCTGCACTACATGTGGCATTTCCTTCAAGACGCAGAGTAACCTTTATAAACACAAGCGGACACAGGCTCATGCCCGCCTTTCCAGTGAATCTGACAAAGGCACCTTCAGCAGCCAGGAGAGCACGGAGAGTTTAAAGGACAACTGTACTAGTCCATCCTGTGAGATGAATGGCCGTGATTCAGCTGACATGAAGAGGAGCAAAGAAGTTCTTCCTGTATTGACAATACCGAGCCAGGTAGACTCTATAGAGACTAAGACAATGTCTATAGAATGGGCACTGCACAATGCTGCCATGGTTGGATTAAGCACAACACCAGCGCTTCAAGACAACATAAATTCTTTGAGAAAAACTGTGGAATTATCAGATGGTGTGAAAAATAATCCTGCTAACCAGCAGACAAGTGCACTGAGTGAGGATGGATGTACACAGCTGACTCCAAATCGTATGCCTCTTCAGAGGCAGGAAGCTTTATTTTCCAAACCGTGGGATTCCCCCATGTCCCGAGGAAAATCTCAAAGCCACGACAGTACAGACTCTGGCTTTAGTGACAGCAGTGAGCAGCATTCATCCAGCAGTCCTGGAGCAAGTTTGCATTATCCCAGTATGGAATCATTGACAGAAGCCATTATGGAACGGCAGGAACCAGGTGCCTCCCAGACACCCTCAGATATGACCTCTGACCTCAAATGCAAGGTGTCCATTCAGGAGAAGCAGAAGCTGGAAGAACGGATTTCAAAGCTTATATATCAGAATAGTGTGTTGGTGGATAATAAGCAACTGGAAACTGTGCGGCCAAGAAAGACAATATTGTCAAAACAAGGAAGCATTGATCTTCCTGTGCCATACACTTATAAAGACTCCTTCCATTTTGAGATAAAGAGCAGCAAGCATAGCTCAAGCTCACAAAATCAAGACAGAGGAGGTGGGGCAATTCACGGCCCTGTGCCTACACAGCACTCCACTGGCTTGGAGCATGCACCATTAACTCGAAGCAGTTCTTTACCCTTCCCTATGGATGGCAAACCCACTGATGGAGCAATGAATTTGAATCTTAGCAGACGGTGCAGTGCAGGGCATTTTTACCCATTACGGTCATCAGACCACCAAGCACCAGGTCATCGCTCACTAGTTAGGCAGGTAGCGGTAGATTGTCTGCCTACTGCAGAGGGATCCCCAGTTGAAAGAGATAGTATTAGCAGCCTTAGCTCTGATGGAGACAGCACTGATGTTGGAACAGAGCTAACTATAAAAGGAAACTACAGGAAGAAAGCCCAAAAATTTGACTACACAAAATGGCACACTTACAAAGGTGGGACATTTACAAAACTCTACAATACTGAGAAAGACTGTACACTGAAGGCGAAAAAGACTACACTGAATTCTGACCAAAGCCTGGGAATTCAAATTAGCCAACAGAAGGACAATGGATCCGTGTCTCTGAGCTTTACTTCTTGTTCTGTTGTGACCTTACAAAAGGACTTTAACGTGTCATATACCAGCTTTGAAAATAATAAGGGGGAAGACATGGAAAGTGATGAAATAATAACACAACACGCTGACTTCCATATCCCATCAGAGAGGAAGAAACAGCGCACTGGGAATGATGTGCAAATGCTCAGTATTTCAGATCCTAGAACTGGAGATGCAAATGGAAATCTGTGTGGTTTAATTAGTCAATTACCCCTGTCAACTTGTGCAACGTACGGTTCCATCACAGTTCCGGCACAAAAGGTCAACATGCAAAATCTCCACCCGCAAGGTAGCTTAATACATCAGTTGTCAAATCCAAGTCAGTTCCTTGGTAATACTCCTTGCCCTGCTTTTTGTTTTATCAATGTGAGTGGGACATCTGGCACCCCGTCTGGTTCTATCAGCAGCCCTACTGTCCCTGAAGGCAAGACCAGCTTTCCTCCCAAATATCAGCTGAAGATTCCGTGTTCCACAGATGGAGTGTCGGCTTCTTGTTCTGGCTCCGCTTTTGCACATAGCACTTGCTCCAACGTTCCAGATCTCAGGCAAAGCTGCCAAACTACAGTGCAGTGTCATCTTGAGAACAGTGTACTACCCTCAAAACAGTGTCAGGGTGTTTCAATAGTCACAACCTTTGACCAGAGTAAACAAGATGTATTATGCGCAACAACTTCAATGCCTATTTTATCGCTTTCCTGTTCAGAGCTAAATCAAACTTTATCCAAATTCCTGACACAGGTTCAGTGTACCACACCTACATCAATTTCACTTGTTTCTCCACCATTGCAGCATCAAATATCTTTGTTGAAGAGCAACCGTGCAACACATGTGGTAGAAAACCCGTCAACAGGTTTTGTATCATCAACCTCAGACAACACTCAGCCTGTTACATCACTGAACACGTCAACAACAAGTTATTGTTCAGTATCTGGTGTACAAACCTGTTCTTCAGTAACTACGACACCTACAGTACAAAACCATCCTGCCTCCCCTGTGAATGAATCAGGAAAACCTCTTGGTCTTACAGGGGACACCAAATCCACAGTGTATGAGAATACTCTGAAAAGCACGGCCTCTAAAATGGCCACTGATGACTTTCAAGGGTCCCAGTCTGAAGGAAACATGATACTACTAAATGGCTCAGCACAGGCTCAGAACACATTTTATGTACGAACAGCAGACCTCCAGATAGTCATGCAGCTCATTTCTGATGAACAGCTAGCACTGATAGAGCCTCATATTGAAACAACAACTTCAAGCAATTTAACAAACCAGACAACACTTTCACAGGAGGTGTATAGCAATGATGTGACTCGTGTGTGCATGGCACAGGAAATGGTAAATAATGCTGAGATGAGCAAAAAGAGCGGTTCCAGTTGTGAATCTGCCAGTCCAATAAACAAAGCGGAAATTGTTTGTAGTTTAAACTCTCAAAATGATACAAATTTTACAAATGGAAGCCCTCAGTGTGTTTCATCTGGGTCACATCCACAGAAAAAGGTTCATATCTCAGCCTCAGTGGATTACAAAACAAATTCAACTGGACAATTGTATGAGCCACAGAAGATACCTGAGAATTCACAGGAGAGAAAATCTCCTGCATTTGAAGTTACCACAGAGACATGCCACAAACTAGCGGCTGAAGACAAACCAAGTGAACCTCGTTTAGTGGACAGTAACTATTCTAGAAGAGGAAATGACAAAGAGCCCCAAAACAGTTCTGTCCATAACCACGATTCGGACAACTCCTCTGAGGACCAAACATTCATAGAGACATCCAGAGATAAAGAGCTGTTCAGTTTAATGGAGCCAAATCACATTCAAACTATAACAAATACTAAGCCAGTTGAGCCAAATGAAACAGGCCACCTCATGCCAGTCACATTATCAGGAAACTGTGAAAGTATTCAAACAAAGATCAGAACTTGTATTTGTGAGAAAAACACCTCTTCTGCAGAATCACATCATATGCAAAAAGCGCTAAACTCCACAATACAACCCAGTCACAACAAGCCACACTGGGCTGCATGTGCCAGCTCAGGTTTAGATACAAATGAAATGAGAGCATGTGACAAATGTAAGCTCAGCTGCAAGCATGGGACACTGGTGACTGAAACATTTTGTCCAGGCCAAACACCTACACAGTATGATTTCAAACAGGCCTTTGCTCTAGGCCCAGGTGACTTTGGGAATGACACCTATAGTGAAGTGAAAGCATCCTGTCCGATGCTGAACAGGACATCTAACGTTCATAGCATTCTTGAAGACAGCACCATATGTGGAGATGTCCATACACACCATGCCAATCTGGAAATATTTACAGGTGGGACCAAATTCTAACTATATAACTCTGCAAAGTAATATTGTCATGCTATTTAAAGTATAGCACTGTGTAGTACTTGCATGCGATAGAGCAACCATAGCTAGACATTATACATAATAAATACTTATAACACAGGGTGCCATAACATTTTCTCTCCACAAGATGGTGACAAGAGATCTAAAATTCCTGTGTGTCTGTTAATGGACATTGTCCTCCAATGTTGCTCTTGACCTCTGTGAGAAAGTCTAATTTGCACCCACACTTGTAAATTACAGCAGACATTTTATACTTTTAACACTTGAGCTGTTGAGTTGCTAAGTTTTTTTTTTTACCAATATTATGAAAAGTCACATGCAACATAAGAATATTACCAAAATCTTTGAATTCTTTGTGAAATGTTGCAGAATTCTAAGTGGATGAATACAGAAAACCTTGCTATTGAAGTAGTCAGACAAAAATAGTAATAAAATGCAAATTACAGGTTAAAGAATGAAATCTTCAGAAAAGGATGCTTGCATGGAAAAAAGTTTATTACATCAAATTTAAAGGACGTGCAATTTACTAATGACCAAATAAATTGCATAAACTGTGACCATTAATATTATATTAAAAATTATGTTTCCTGTATCATGAGAGACATGCCAGAGACATCTCAGATTGGTATTCAGCACTACACATTTAGCATAATTATGTCAAAAAAGGGCAAAGCTGTTAAACCATTCTGTCTTGCCCGTTCAAGTTATCCAGTGATATCAGTTCACAAGCAGAACCTGTTTTGAATTCAGTAGGATCACCAAGATTTTAGTGTGCGAGGGTGAATCTAAGGTGAACATCATTAAGTTGTCATCACATTCTTTGCGGCATTTTTCTGTCCTAACCTTTGTAATTCCACTGTATTCTCACACTGACCTGATGTTTCTCTTATCTGAGTTACTTGTTAGAGGGAAACATTTGATCCTTGCAGTCTTTACGTTGTTATTCGCACTCTGAAGAGATTCCCTTTCATTAGGTCACAGGTCACTCAAATTAGTCACAGGAACAAATATGAAGAAGGTCAAGGGTCAATCAGAGGGGCTTAGAATAAACAAAACACACAGCCCCCCGAAAGAAAAAGCTGAGGAAAAGTGCTAAGGAAATGGTTGCTTCTTGAGTTCAAGTGAATGGTGGTCTCTCTATTAGAGATAAAATAGTTGATCAGAACAGATATCTTAACCCTCCCAACTAGCCTGGACTGCCGTAGGTTTGACTGATAAGATGTGTTCAGGAATTGACAGGGTTCACAGGATCAGAGATCACTGGAAGATGGTCCCCACAGGGACTCACCAGAGCAAAGACCCAGATGTTAAAGGGAGATTTTGTGCCTGTCTCCATTCCAGACGGCTGACAAGCAATCTGAGAGCCAAACGCAGCCTCCTTTTCTGAGCAATGCTGCACAGAGGCATGCGCAAGAGTTTAGCCAAACCAGTTCCACCCCAGAGAACCTGACTGATTGTTTTTCATCAAGACAATCATTTTTATATCTCCACCGCCATAATATATGGTAGCATATGTTGGTCCGTGTGCCTTGAAATACAATGTGAATCTGTCATGTTATTTTTTTTCTTCATTTGGCTGACATTGGGTTTGCAATGAGGCATATGTTCCAGGAGGCTGAACGTCAAAAGATCTGCACATTAATTACATACGTTTTCTGGCTGAAACGTTTGCATTCACAATAACAGTTTTATGTTCAGTTTTAAAGAGATTTCTGTTTCCAATTGATCAGTTTTGGACAAAGAAGTTTTTGATTGCAATAAAACCTCTTTAGTTGCCTATAAAAAAGTTGACATAAACAGTTGGGTGTGCATGATCATATTTTATGAATGATCATGTTTTGAACAACGTAATAAAAAGTAACACTTCTGGTCATGTCAGTATTATACAACAAGCTCTTGCGAAGTGAATTTATTTCAATACTTGGAACTGGCCTCATAGGACATACAAACAAACTGGATATGGATTCAAAATGCAGCTAGTCATTTAGACTTTTGTTGTGCTTTTTTGTCTGTGCTTTCTCTCTCTCTATTTGGATATAATAAAAAATACTTTTCAAGATACAGGAACAATTGATTAGATGTACAGAACTAACTAATCATTGGTTAATGCATTAACTATCATTAACTAACAATGAGCAATATATTTGTTTCAGTTTTTATTAATTAAAATACAACTGTTCATTGTTAGTTCATTTAAGCTCAGGTCCATTAACTACTATTAACAGTATTAATATTACATACACCCAAACAATTATTTAGTGCTTTTATACTGGATTTTTTTTTTCGTAAGTGTGCTTCATGTACATTTACATAATTGTACTGGTTCATTTATGTTTAATATGAGATTTGACATATCTTCAGACTTTTTTATTTTTACAGTGTTTAAAGCTGTTTTCACCATAGGAACATTCCTCAGATCCACACAATGTTTGTGTGGACATTTGGACCTCAAAAAGATGTATTATACTACCTGCCCATACTCTTTGTGCCATTAAATTATTTCAATACTTGGAACTGCCCTCATAGGACATACAAACAAACGTTTGTGATGGACCGAAAGAATAAGCTGAAACCTGGCTTCAGGGCAGACTCCAAAACATGCTGCATATATTCATTCATTGTTCTGCCCTCAGGACCTGTGGAGGATGGTACCCTCAAAAGCTTGCCGTTTCAGAGGGACCCTAGGAAACAGAGCAAGGAATCAATCCCCAAAGATCCTGAGAGTGGAGGTGGAGAAGGGGAAAGAGCCAGCACAGAGGTGGCTGACAAGAACAACACATGCCAAGTTTTCAAAGACAATGGCAAAAGAGACAAAAAAAAGGTGAGATAACCAAAATAATGGGCTCATGAAGAATGGGAGGTCATTAGGGAGCATATGTAGTGACAGGAGAAAGTCCTAAAAGACCATTCAAATCCAAGAAAAAAGTGGAATACACAACCAGGTGTTTAGCATAACATTGAGGGCAATGATGTAACCAACAACAAATTTTACACTGTTTACTAGACCATATACTATTTTTAAATGTTTTATTTTGATGAATTATTATAAGTATTAAGTAATAAACCACTTCACATCCAACCAAAAGACAGCGTTAGAGGGGACTGTCTTTGGACAGTCTGAGGTGTTCCATAATGTGTACTAATGTTATGTACGTTTCCTTTGACAATAGGAAGATGCAACTTCTTGTGAGGAGCATCAAACATCTGCTCAAGCTCACCCACATTTCTCTCGGGAAGTGTCCCTCAACATTTCAGAACCACTTCAGCACGAAAAATTTGGAGTGTCAAACAATCCAGAAGCATCAGTTTGCACAAACATTGTTTCACAAACCTTTCAACATCAAGGTCAAGGGGAATGTAGCAACACCAGAAAAGACAGCATGGGTGAATATTTGGGGAACAGTCCTTCTCAAGAGACAAGCCAAAAGGAGACATCTTCACCAAAATATTCTAATCAAACATGCAGACATCTTTTGGTACATCCGCACAAAGTGAATACCACGCAAAATGAATTCCAAAAGGAGACACAGCCAAGGGGTCCTATGAGCTACTGGATTTATTCAAAAGACAATCAAGTACAGACAACAAAGCACAAAATGACTGGCACAATTGTATCAGCCAGCGTTTTGCAAAATAACTGTGGTGCTTCAAAGACTAAGATCGTTAATGCACGTATTGCTTCACCATGCAGTGCTGGGCCCAGTTCTTGCAATGCCTCACATCAAATGTCTAGTCAAGAACTGCACACTTATCAAATATGTCCCTCAGCCATACATAGCAACCCAACATATTTAGGTATCAGTAGTTACCTGGAACATGAGGACAGTAACAGCAGCAGTGATGATGAGCAAAAACTAGTCATTGAACTTGAGTAAGGTGGGCGTACACACAAAACAAGGCAAAACATCTCATTCTCACTCCCAAGGTGTCCGATGCTGCTAAATGCCTCGCTATACAGACGGCAAAAGAGCCCTTTAGCGGCTTTAGTGACTTGCCATCATTAGGCTGACATGAAAGCCATGGTATTTTATCATCATTAATCTATATACTGGGGTATAACTTTGTTAAAATGACATACGGTATGTTGATGTAACAGTCAGATCAAAGCTCAGTCGAAATAATGTTTTCAAATAATTGCAAATATTCAAAGTTTTTCAAGGCCAAACTATTGCTTTGCATGAGGAACAGACCGAAATTGAATAATGATACCAGTCTGAATGCTGATGCTGAAATCCTGCACACATTCATAAACTGCTGCCTGAAGAAGATTTACCACATCTTTGTCTTTGTGACCTTCTGCATCATGCAAAATTTTGGTTTTATCTTTTCAATGAGAAGTGACTGTGTTTACAGAAAAGGAAGCTTTTCATCTATTAAAACCATATGATTCGCTTTGTTCCTCATATAGAGTGCTGCGAGTTTTCTCAGTCTAAGATAGCTATGGATTCAAAATGCAGCTAGTCATTTAGACATTTGTAGTGTTTTTTTGGTGTGCGCTTTCTCTCTTTTTCTTTGGATATGATAAAAAATAATACATTTCAAGAAACAGGAACAATTGATTAGACGTACATAATTAAGTTAATATTGGTATGCATTAGCTAACAATGAGCAATATATTTGTCACAGTATTTATTAATTAAAATACAACTGCTCATAGTTAGTTCATGTAAGCTTAGGTCCATTAACTAATATTAACATTATTAATATCACACACACACACACAACCAGTTATTTAGTGCGCTTCATGTAAAGTAACGTAATTTAACTGGTTTGTTTATGTTAAATATGTGATTTGACAATCTGATTTTTAGGAAACAAACAAAAGTAATTCTTAATCAACAAATGCAGACTTTTTTAAAATTTATTTTTACAGTGTATAAAGCTGTTTTCATCATGGGAACCTTCCTCAGGTCCACACAATGTAGGTTTTGTGTGGACATTTGGACCTGAAAAAAAGACAGTAAGACCTTATTCAAAACCACCCACAGACAATCTTAATTATTTTGTCCATGCCCACAGGTGCATCCAGGTGCATTTTATGTACACGCAAAAACCCAGCCAGTTCCTGCATCCTCACGCTACCCTCCATCAACAGGTGCACATGTGCTGTGAATCATACAGCATTTCACAGCCCTAGGAGTTTCACCTTTAATTCTGTAAAGGCACCTGGAGAAAGCACGCAGGATGTGCACATTCTTCTTGAGAGTGTAATCTCTTTATCTGATTCACAATGGCTGAATGAGTATAAAGCCTTGGCCCAAGAATAAATTCTCACAGTGGGGTTCCACAGAGATCAGTCATCAAGCCATCAGTAAATGCAGTGATGGCAATGAGTCAGCCAGTGGGAGGCCTCTGGCAGTGTGACTAAAAAGACTTTTACTCATCACAGACTTTAACCTTCCTGCACTGTTATCAGTTCTAGTTGGCTGAATGGACATTGACTATAACGATCACTGTATAATCGTATCACTGTTTAATCGTGTGTGTATATATATATATATATATATATATATATATTTGAATATATATATATTTGAATGTTACCTCAAATGTTAAGTATTTACAAATGATTTTGAATTGATCTACTGTTAAAAAATCAACTGAAGTTGTTTTTTTTTATGCTGGAATACATTGTGTACTTTGATAAGTTGTTTAATTAAATGACAAATCAAAATTCTTTTTGTATAAATTCTATTAAAGTCATATGTGTAAATACTGTATGTGTTTACTACAAATTCTCAAAATTATGATATGAAATAATCCAGCATTTGCCACTTAAGAGATGACTTGAAGGAGTAAGATGATATATATAAACACTTTTTAAATATTTGTACATGCAATAGCCATAGATTGCTATTTTCACTGAATGGATTAACAAGCACAGATCAGATTATGTATTTATTTAACAATAATCAGCAATACTGTAGCAAGACAGCCATGTTTGATTCTTTTTTTATTTTGCTTAGCTGTAAATATGCATTTGTAACATACAGTAACAAAATAGTGATTACTCTGCAACACCTTATTGCACATATTACACCACAAATCATTTGAAAGAGCTTTACAGGTGTTTTTTTTAAAGGCTCAACAACTTCCACACTACTAAATAATGTTGTCAGGTCATTAGCATGGCTACTTCAGTTAGTTACTCCCTAAAACTTGAAGACACTGCATATACAGACAATACTGTCAAAGGCCTGAGACTATCAGTTAAACTGTTTCAAACTGTTTATCTGTTCATCATTCTTAATGTTTTAGCGCATGGCCAAGAAAAAGTAGATCCTATCTTTTCTTTCGTGTTTGTGCACTGCAGAGTCTTTTGTAAATTCTTCCCCAATCTAAAGTTATAAAGATGCCAAACACCATTATTCAATAAACTTTGATAACTATATTTTGTGGTTCATTGTGTAATGACCATGGCTCATGACCAAACATTGAGGTCTTATGGAGCAAAAACAATCGGTCTATGCAAGAAACTGAACATTATTTACAACATTATTTCCTTTAATCCACAGCTTGGGCAAATGGTTCTCAATGCGTTCACAACTGTCCTGTCGCATCATTCCATGTCATTCTCTTTCTCTTAAAAATAATCATCACCATTATAAGTTTACAATTTGTGAGCTTTCGACACTGGTACTGCTGGTGAAGGTCTGCACACAAGTCCTCACTCTCTGATGAAAAACAAACAGTGTCAGCTTATGTGTGAGTATAATGCTGTACATAATTTATGTTAATGAGTTATGTTAAATTAATTTTTCACAAAAATTGTATACTTAATAAAATAGTATAAAATTTTTTACCCTTTGCTCATTCTGGCTTCCAGAACCCAGCTTCAAACTGATGCAATTTGACACCTACCAACTATCCTAAGCAGAGTGCCTACGCCGGTTGACCCAGGGGTTATGCCTATACTGCAGTGGAGGGGAACACATCATTTTGATGTGTCCCGTTCAACCCCCTCGTCCAGCATTGAGTTATGTTAATACTCCTAACTGCCTCAGATCTCTGGACCTCCTAGGCACAATCATACGGTGGCCGAGAGAGCTCAACGCGCTGCAACTTAAGAAAACACATGCAAATTGAAAAAACACCAGCAAATTAAGAAAACACCTTCATCAGTTTGACAACACACCCGCTGCAAATCCTCACAACACATGCAAATGAAGAAACGCGCTGCAAATCCTCACAACACATGCAAATGAAGAAACGCGCTGCAAATAGCACGGACCACAACGGAAATGTTTCATGGGGACCCAAAAAAGTGACGGACCTGGTTGGGATTTGTTTTGTGCAGTGGCTTTTTTTTTGAGTTTCTGCTAGTGATTCCTTTTTTTTTTTAAATTTTTTATTATTGAAGATATAACATTCACAGGGGATACAGTCATAGCAATAAATTACATACACAACCAGAATACAAAACAATAAATATAAAGAATAATAAAAATGAAATATAAACAGAACAAAAACAAATAAATAAAAAGTTAAACATCTTTTCTTTTTTTTTTCAGCCGTTTCTTGAAAATATTAAGGACTCAGCTGCTTGGATTGAGTTGGGCAGGTCATTCCACCAGGAGGGAACAGTTAATGTAGAAGTCCATGAAAATGTTATTATAGGTAGAATGCATAATGTTTCAACAAGCATTTCAGTCAAATGTCAGTCACATCTTTAACCCACTTGGGAAAATCAACCCATGGCAACAGTTTAAAAGTAGCTAAATTCTGTGGGGAAAAAAATGCAGACTTGGCAACCCTGCATCCAACAAGAGCTGCAGGAGTCAGATTTGACTGATCACAGGTCGAGAATAAGGAGAGATGACTGATAAGACCATGCTTGAGTATATGCTGCTCTACAGATCCTGAACTCGTTGACAAATATCTGATCTTGTAAGATGTGCTCTCTTTACACAGAGTGCGTGTGAACGGGACATCGAAAGTGAAAGTAAACAGGGCAAATGCTCATTCAAAAATATTTAAATACACCGCATCCTGAGAGCGGCTCCCTGATGCGCCAAAATTATACAAAATATTAGAATGTTTAAAGGAGTGGCCACGAAAATCGCGGGAGCGAAACACATGTTGCAGGAGCAGGCGGCAATGGTCAGAGATTCAGCGGGAGTGGGATTAAGAAAACAGTCGAATCCCAGACATTATGGGCAATTAAGAAATCCTGGCCGGATGCATTTTTGTAGGTCCAAAAAGAGGACATGTCCGGGGAAAAGAGGACGTATGGTCACCCTAATTTATAATCTATTGCTAATCAATGTATTATTTTTAAAGTAGCATATGGAACATATTTTCTGCCTCATTCTGTGACAAGAAGCCTCATCAGATCATAAAAGGAAGCATTTGACTGGTGTTGTGGAGTAAAAAGGTTATAATGTTCTCTTTTGTTAGACAACAGGTTTAGAAATGTGAATACAAGGGAGGTTTAACTTTAGGCATTTTAATTTAAGCATGTTTAGCTTAGTTAACGGAAGGCTACCTGCTGCCATCAGAGCAAGTGTAATTACTGCATTCATGCGCTCCTTGAATGCTCTTGTTTCCCGAGTTGTGCTTTTAAGTCGGAATGTGAAAACAACACAAGATGTGTTGGATTTGTATTATTAGAGCTTTCCGACTTGAGTTCACGTGCATTTTCTCAGTCGGGAAATTATTTTTCACATGCGGTGCCAGTGATGATGCTTCTTACATCCGTTTCGGCGAACCAGAGGACAGATATTTCAATCGATCGCTCAGGCATGGCACCGAAATCTGTGTTCGGATTCGGTTCTAGTACATACCGGTTACATAGGTACCGGTGCCATATTAGTATCGGGTTTCGGTATCCAACCCTACTCTTGTGTGACTTGATTTTTTCCAATTATTTATTTTTCTTTATTATTTAAAAAAGTGTATTTTTTGTTGTGAATGTCCCAATTGGGGACGGGATGTGCAAATTTCAGATAAATGTTGTTATACATATTGGTTGCATTTGTGATGCCTGTGTAAAAAAAATATTGTTTTACAGGGTTGTTACAGAATATAAATTACAGAATTTATATCATATCGTATTGTGATGAAACGTCGGATTTACACCCCTATAATTAACCTACACCTGCTTACTTGAAGGATCATGAGAATCCTCAAATGCAAACTGTGTGTTTGTCAGCCCTGTTCCTGTGTCTTGTGTTTTGCTCCCCATTACCCAGTTTCTCATTTGCTATTATGTTCATTGATGTCAGGTGTTCCTCGTTTAGTTCTCTGTATTTAAGCCCTGTGTTTTCCTGTGCCCTGTGTCCAGTGTTAAACGCCAATCCCCGTGCTACGTGTGTTCCTTCCTGTGAGTCTTTATTTGGTTAATAAAGATTGTTCCCCATGATATTCTCCTACGTCTCCTCGCTCCTTCGCTCCACACTCCAACACAGCAGTAGCAGATCGTGACAGTAGACTGGACCTAGAAACAGTAAGTGGTGCCCCTTCTCCCCCCGCCCCCCCCAAAAAATTTGCCGCCCTCGTCCGTAGGGATCTCCCCTTCACAGAATTTGCCCGGGAATTCTGCGGGCTTGAAGCGATGACAGTGTTGGATGATACCACACTGAATTCTTTGTTCTGGATCGGGGCCAATTACCACCGCCCGTGGACCTCCCAGACACCACTGGACTGTGCTGGAGGGAAGGGATCCTCAGGTGTCTGGAAAGTGTCCGGCCCCTACTCAGAACCAGCCCGCCATCAAGCCCGCCAGCCTCTCCAACGTCAAGTGCGGAGAGAGAACAAAACAAAATGCCGGTCACAAATTAGAAGTACAAAACGAGTATTTGTAAAGAAAAATGTTGGAAGATTTTGATGTAAGCCAAGAGGAGACTGGTTTTCCTTTGCTAAAGTAAGGAAACATTTCTTCCTTTACTCCAGTAAACAAACTCACAAGACTAGCATATCTCACAGGCGCGTGCACTACGCATATATCCTATGTCATCCGCCGGAATGGCTTGCATGTATGACAGTCAGCGGAAGTGAGAAAAAAAAGTATTTATAACACTTTAAATATGGATATTGTTCTTACAAAAACGCATTGATTTGCTACAGTAGGCTTTTATTCACTGCCCGGAGCCATGTGAGGCACATTTTATTATGAATATGCGTGCTTTGACTACTTTTGGACTTTAGCAAGGAAACATTTTAATATAACTCTGACTGGATTCGTCTGAAAGAAGAAACGTAGGTCATGGTTGCTTAGCAGGAGCGCAACCTTGGAAAAAAGGAGAAAACGGCACACCCAGCTTTTTACACACGTTTTTAGGTGCGACATGTGAATGGCCCCTTAAAACATGGATGCACACGCGGTTGCTGTGATAGCGAGCAAAACTTACTGGTAAACACTTCTTACTGTTACAAAAATGCTACAATGCAATCATGTATTCTGCTGTATTAAAGCTTTAATCAGGATATAACAGTATATTAGAAGCTTACATAAGCAGTAGCATTTACATATAACAGCGGATCTAAAAGTTTGAGACAACAACAAATAAAGAAACATACCATTCTGAAATGTCCTGTAAGAGCCGTGCTTGCCAAGGTTCTGCATGATCCTCTTCACTAATATTCTCTGGATCTCAATCGGGCTCAAATTGATAAGCAATATTGACGATGCCATTGTTTACAATACAAACGGAGCACATTCTGAGGTGAGGGGCATGACGTTTCTGGACTGCACTAGGCAGTTTAGCCAATCACAACACACTGGGCCAGCTAACCAATCTGAGACCGCTGAGTATTTCTGAGGGAGGGGCTTCATAAAAACAGGAAATCATCAGAGCGTTCATAAGAGAAGGGACAGAGCAGTGTAGAATAAAGGTAAATTATGTGAAAAATAATGTTTTTTTTAATTTATTTATTTTTAAACAAAGCATTAACACATGTTACACTGCACCCCATAAACACAATCAAGCCTAGAAAAAAGTAAACCACCCCTTTAAATGTTTTGTGCTTTTATACTTCTCTGCCTCTTTTGAAATTCTTTTGCAAAAGATTTTACTTTTTAATGACAGCTGTGTTCATTGATAATCTCCTCGGCTGTGATAGACAGGACTGAATGTTTATTAACGGCCTCCATAGCCATGACGGGACAGGCAGAGAGTTCACATACGGCCTCCATAGCCATGACAGGACAGGCAGAGAGTTCACATACGGCCTCCATAGCCGCGACAGGACAGGCAGAGAGTTGACATACGGCCTCCATAGCCATGACAGGACAGGCAGAGAGTTCACATACAGCCTCTATAGCCATGACAGGACAGGAAGAGGGTTCACAGACGGCCTCCATAGCCGTGACAGGACAGGCAGAGAGTTCACATACGGCCTCCATAGCCGTGACAGGACAGGAAGAGAGTTCACAGACGGCCTCCATAGCTGTGACAGGACAGGCAGAGAGTTCATTGCTGGGAGACACCATAGTGAATGCCGCCACCTCGGGAGGTTCTGTGGTGGTGTATACAGCCCAAACACACCATAAAAAATAAGGCTAATTTGGAAAGCCTCGGATAATAAAAAAATGAGCAGTGCTAAACAAAAGAAAATAACAAAAGAAAAACATTCAGTAACTAATTCTCCACCCTCTAAACTAACTGAAAACAAAACCAGAAAATAACGAAACATTCGGCGTTCAACACGCCATACCTAAAGCTTCACTAACTAACAAAACAAAACTTACACGAGGTTGCACACGCTCCTTTCCCTAGTGTGTCTAACAGAAGTTATCCTACGTGTTTGCACAATGTAAGTCACGCGACATACTTCCCTTTCCTTTATCTCTGGGGTGGTGAAGTTTATGTCAGACAAGATGCTCTCTTTGTCAAACACAACAAGTAAGCAAGCGAACCACCACTAAAAAAACAACATTGTAAGTCACGCGACATACTTCCCTTTCCTTTATCTCCGGGCTGGTGAAGTTTATGTCAGACAAGACGTTCTCTTTGTCAAACACAACCAGCAAGCAAGCGAACCACCACTAAAAAAAACAACATCAAACAAACTGGCATGGCCAACAAACACTCCAAGCTACTCCTCCTCAGTTCACCACGGCATCTTTTATCTTGAACCGGTTGATGATTGGATGTTTCACGAGATGATGATAATTATGATGGACACATTACCCGACCAATCACAGCACCTAGAAACAGAAACAGCAGAGCGCGGGAAAACAGGAAGAAACCAATAACAAGGGGAGAAATACAGCAACCAGTAACAAAAGGGGAGGGAACAACAATCCGAGCACGTAAAATCAAACATTATACATTTTTATAATGTTTGCACACAAAACTAGATACCCCCTCTCATATAATACCCTTCATAAGAGTTACGCTCTAGACAGAGCATCCACGACCATATTTTCCACTCCCTTTTTGTGCCGAATCTCAATATTATAATTTTGAACCGCTATAGCCCATCGCATTGGCCTTTGGTTTTGATTGTACATTCGACACAGGAACGTAAGAGGGTTATGATCCATATACACAAGCACAGGATACGAAGTAGACCCAACATATACTTCAAAATGCTGCAACGACAACAACAAAGCCAAAGCCTCCTTTTCAGTGGTAGAATAGTTACACTGATGTCGATTACATTTCTTAGAAAAGAAACAAATTGGATGGTCGATACCTTCCTCGTTTTCCTGCAGCAGCACAGCACCTGCTCCAACTGCACTTGTGTCCACCTCAAGTTTGAAAGGCACAGAGAATTTAGGGGCAGACAACACAGGTGAGCTACATAAAAAATGTTGTATGGCTTCAAAAGCACACTGACTTTCAGCTGACCAAATTAATTCCTTTGCAGGGCTAAGTAAATCTGTCAAGGGTTTCGCAACGGAGGAGAAATTCTTACAGAAACTTCTGTAATACCCTGCCATACCCAAGAATATCCTTAACTCACGACGAGTAGTGGGGGCAGGGAATTCTTTAATGGCAACAACCTTTGCCTCCACAGGCCAAACTTGGCCTTTCCCCACTTGCTTACCTAGATAAGTCACTGTAGCCCTGCAGAACTCACATTTAGCCAAGTTCAAAGTTAATGAAGCATCAGCAATTTGTTGAACACATGCTCAGTCCAGGTAGATGTATATACAACTAGATCGTCTAAATACGCACTGCAGTTAGTTACATCCGCCATCACTTTGTTTACTAACCTTTGAAAGGTTGCAGGTGCATTTCGAAGGCCGAACGCCATAACATTATACTGTAGGAACGAATCTGGGGTTACAAAAGCAGAGACGTCTGATGCCCTTGATGTCAGTGGCACCTGCCAGTAACCTTTGAGCATATATAACTTGCTAACAAACTTAGCAGAACCCACATTATCAATGCAGTCCTCCATCCTTGGCAAAGGGAAACAATCTGGTACTGTAACAGAATTCACTCAACGATAATCGGTACAAAATCGAACCGTTCCATCAGCTTTAGGAACTAAAATAGATGGAGAGCTCCATGAACTAACACTGGGCTTTGCAAGACCCTCCTGCAACAAATACTAAACCTCTTTGTTCATTGCAGCCCTCTTTGCAGCATTCACCCGATAGGGGTGTTGCTTAATAGGAGCAACATCACGAACAGTGATGTCATGGTAAAGTACGTCAGTTTGCTTGGGTACATCTCCAAATATCTGAGGAAAACTCTGAATTAGGGTTACAATGTCTGTACACTGCTTTTCTGTCAAATGACACAGCAACTTAAAAGGATCAGTTAAAATCTCAGAATTAGATAATGGTGTAAAAGGCAACGGATCACCCTGTAATCTCACCTCATCAACATCATACTCCACATCACAAGGAAATTATGGTTCTGACTCACAACCACAGGTGAATCCACGGGCCCCGTATTCTCCTCTGAACAGTGAGATGCTTCCTCCCTGGAATGGTAAGCTTTAAGCATATTAATATGACACGTACGTTTTTGTCTCTTACGGTCAGGTGTGTTAATGATGTAATCAGTGTCACTTCTTTTACCCACTACCTCATAAGGACCAACAAAACGTGCAGACAATGCAGACCCTGGAATTGGTAGTAACACAAGTACCTTGTCACCCACTGAAAATGAACGAGACACTGCTGTTTTATCAAAATGTCGTTTCATGCTAGACTGAGCTTCAGCAAGAACTTCTTTAGCACACGCACAGGCTTCCTGTACTCGTTCACGAGAACGGGCCACATAATCAAGAATGTTCTTTGTAGGACTTAAACTGTTGTCAAGACCCAGCATTTGTTCCTTAAGAACTGTCAGTGGTCCTCGGACACTATGTCCAAACACCAGTTCAGTTGGACTAAACTGCAGAGACTCCTGAGTAGTTTCACGAATAGCAAAAAGAACAAATGGCACACCCTCGTCCCATTCGTTACCTGTCTCCCAGCAGTACTTCTTTAACATAGCCTTAAGTGTCTGGTGAAATCTCTCAAGCACACCCTCACTCTCAGGATGATATGGACTGGAAGTACGATAACTGATACCCAGCGAACACAAGGTTTGAGTGAACAACTTGGACATAAAATTTGTGCCTTGATCGGTTTGTACTATCTTGGGCAGACCAAAAGTTAAAAAAAATTTGACCAATGCCTAAATGACCGTGTTGGAGGTAATTTTTCGCAAAGGCACTGCTTCTGGGAATCGAGTTGCGACACACATTTAGGCAGTGGTCCTACACAGTCCACGATCACATGCTCGAAAGACTCACCGAGCACTGGGATTGGAACTAATGGTGTGGGAGGAATAACTTGATTTGGTTTCCCAATGACTTGACAGGTAGGGCATGTACAACAAGAAACTGCAACATCCTTTTTCACCCTAGACCAAAAGAAGGCTGTAGAGAGCTTGGGTGTTATTTTAAAACATGCACAGTGTGTGCACTCCTTCCAATGTTAAGATTTCTAAAAACTTTTTTTTAATGGAAAGTACTTAGCGTTTATTATCAGGTTATGAGCAAGTGTACCCAGTTTTCCCTGTGGCAGAGTCAGAGTACTGCAGGTATTTGGAAATCTAAGCATTTCTCACCAAATAACTTTCTGCCAACATTTGAGTTTTCAGATGTTTTCCCGGAGGAGCTGCGTTCCTATATAAGCGCTTCAGGCAACGCAAGCGAGGGAAGCGTGCCGGCGCGCTCGTGAAATTCCGACAGCGTGGTTTTAGGACTCCGCTGCCGAACATTCATCTGGCGAATCTCCGCTCCCTAGCAAATAAATCAGACAAACTACAACTCCTCAACCGCACAAACAAGGCTTCCAGTTGTTCAGAGCAGACCACGTCACCGAGTCGGTGGTGAAAACGAGAGGTGGTGGATTATGTTTTTATATCAATGAAGGCTGGTGGACAGATGTGACAGTTGTAAAGAAGATGTGCTGCCCAAATTTGGAAGCTCTCTTCATTAACTGTAAGCCTTTTTATTCACCATGGGAGTTTTCCTCGTTTATTCTGGTGAGTGTGTACATTCCTCCTGATGCACGTGTGAGCGCCGCGCTAGAACTGTTGGCCGATTAGATCACACACACAGAGCAGCGTTATCTGGACTCTTTCATTATCATTCTCTGTGATTTTAATAAAGCTAATCTCACCAGTGAACTGCCTAAATATAGACAGAACATCACATGCCCCACCAGAGACAGCAGTATACTGGACCACTGCTACACTGTTTTAAAGGATGCATACCGCTCTGTCCCCCGAGCAGCTCTGGCACTCTCTGATCACTGTTTGGTTCATCTTCTACCAGCCTACAGGCAGAAACTCAAATCTGCTAAGCCTGTAGTAAAAACTGTAAAGAGATGGACTGCTGAAGCAGAGCAGGATTTACAGGCCTGCTTCGAACTTACTGATTGGAGTGTTTTCGAGGCTACAGTTACTGATCTGGATGAGCTCACTGACACCGTGACATACTACATCAGTTTCTGTGAGGACATGTGTGTTCCCACCAGGACTTATTTATCATTTAACAATGACAAACCTTGATTCAGTGCAAAACTCAAACAGCTTCGCCAGGCCAAAGAGGATGCCTACAGGAGTGGGGACAAAGACTTGTACAAACAGGCCAAATACACACTGAATAGGGAGATAAGAGTGGCAAAGTTAAGCTACTCTGAAAAGTAAAAAAAACTGCTTTAGTAATGACTCTACATCAGTGTGGAAAGGCCTGAAAGCCATCACCAGCTACAAGACCCCATCTCCCCAGCACTGAGGCCAATTAACAACTGGCTGAAGACCTGAACGAGTTTTACTGTAGGTTTAAAAAGCAAAAGACTGGTGTGACACCCCACACCCACTCCGACCGTCTCACAGCACAGCCATTAACACCCTCCCCCTACTGTTTCTCAGCCTGCCTTCAAGATCTGTGAAGAGGATGTATGCAAAGCCTTCAGAAAGCAGAAGATAAGGAAAGCCAAAGGCCCAGACGGTGTCTCTCCAGCCTGCCTCAAAGCCTGTGCTGTCCAGCTATCATCCATCTTCACATTGATCTTCAACAGATCCCTGGAGCTGTGTGTAGTCCCCTCCTGCTTCAAATGTTCCACCATCAACCCTGTACCCAAGAAACCAAAAATCACAGGACTTAATGACTACAGACCTGTTGCTTTAACATCTGTGGTCATGAAGTCATTTGAGAGACTGGAGTTGGCCTACTTGAAGGACATTACTGGACCCTTGCTGGACCCCCTGCAGTTAGCTTACCGAGCAAACAGGTCTGTGGATGATGCAGTCAATATGGGACTGCACTACATTCTCCAACATCTGGACAAACCAGGGACTTATGCAAGGATCTTGTTTGTGGACTTCAGCTCCGCTTTCAACACCATCATCCCGGACACCCTTCAGAATAAACTGACCCAGCTCTCTGTACCCACCTCCATCTGTCAGTGGATCCCCAGCTTCCTGACAGACAGGCAGCAGCTAGTGAGGCTGGGAAAACTCACAACCAACACCTGCACCATCAGCACCGGAGCTCCTCAGGGCTGCGTTCTCTCCACACTGCTCTTCTCCATCTACACATATGACTGCACCTCTAAAGATCCCTCTGTCAAGCTCCTGAAGTTTGCAGACGACACCACAGTCATTGGTCTCATCCAAGATGGCGACGAGTCTGCTTACAGACAAGAGGTTGAGCAACTGGCTGTCTGGTGCAGTCACAACAACCAGGAGCTCAACACGCTCAAAATTGTGGAGATGATCGTGGACTTCAGGAGGAACCCCCCTGCTCTCCCTCCTTTTTCCACCATGCCATCTCCAGCTTAAACAGCTAACACATGAATCATTATCTGTGTTCTGTAATTCATTTCCGTAATTCATTCTTCATCCTCAATTACTCCCTCTTTCTCAAATATTATGTAAATACATATGCATATCACTTTATTTATACAGTTCTATATAGAGTAAATAATGCACAAATCTGTACATAAATCTACTGTTCCAGATTCTTACACATTATTTATTGTTAAGTTTTACTATTTAAATGTTTTTTTTCTGTTCTCATGTCAGATGTGTATGTATGTATGTACCAGGAGCACCTTAAAAAACCACAACAAATTCCTTGTGTGTTTGCACACACCTGGCGAATAAGGCTAATTCTGATTCTTATTCTGATATAGGTTATAATCCATCAATTCGCTTAACTAATTCATTGTCAATGCTGTTTCAGAGCAATACTTGAAAATTACCAATAGGTGTCACCGTAGAGACGGGTGTCAAATTGTTTCAAAGCCTCGGCACATTTGCTTCGACTGTTTCAGTGTTTCACGAAGCCTTGCTCTTCCCACCACTACTAGAAACTAGGACAGGGAACTGGCTCCATAAAGTTGCTATCACTGACAGAGAGATAAGCGCAAACAACACTCGGCCCTGAACGGTGGTTAGGGCCTCATATTTAAATTGTGTGTGATTGGCTGCAGTTGAGTGCGTAATCAGTGCAATGGAACTCTGAGGCCCTGATTCCATCTGGTATTGAAATACATTTTCGGTGATCCAATCACAAGTGCTCAGAGGTAACGAGTAGGTTTGCAGTGTGGTCACATGCCTGCTGTCTACCTGCTCCTGTGGTTTCAGTGATAGCACAGGCAAAGGGTGAACCAACTGCAGGGTAAGGCTAAGAGCCTAATGCTAGTGTAATCTATTAAGTACGCATATAATAAACCTGTATTTTTAGGCAAGTACCAGATACGGGTGTCACGACAAAAAATATTTTATATGGCTGAATTTGTATTTAACTTGATGACAATTTAATATAAACATTGTAAGTTTTTACCTGATTTACCTGATAAGTGCCCACCACTTGTGATCAGATCATCTTCCAGGTAGAAATGAGGCCTAGCGGTTTCTGGAAGCCGGTGGGATTTGTCCCAGTCTAGGTACGGAAGACTATGATGGAACCATTCAGGAATCTAATTCCATTCTAAAAGCACATGCCTCGTAATTGGATCAGACATGTCAGTTATGAATTAGCCCTCGGGCAAAGAGTGGGTCAAGTACGTCACTCAAAAGTGCTGCGAGGTCATCTTTCATGTAGAAAAGAAACACTAATGCTTTATTTCCCTTATCTGTTGATGATTGGGGCAGAAAAAATCACAATAATCCACATGTAATCCACACCACTCCAGTCCATCAATTAAATTACTATGAAGTGAAAAGCTGTGTGTTTGTAAGACGGTTAAAAAATTCAAATCACCACTTCTGGCTAAAATATAAGTCCATAATCCATAGAAGAATGCAATATTATGGATAGAGGCCTCACATTTTAATGCAATGAGTCATGTACTGGTGTGGGAAAAACAATCCCACCAAACAATGTTTAATGTATTTTACTTGAAATATAAAAGGTTACAGATATGCAGAGGTTGAGATGATCAAAAGGTTAAATGGTTTAGGAGAAGTATGGATGAACAGCTGTGAAGAAAGGTTAGTGAGATGGGCTATCAGGTAATATACATAACTAATACTGTGATGAGTTATTAGCAAGGTAATGAGGAAGTTGTGTGATACATTGTTTTGCCCACCTGTTCTGCTTTTGAAAAAGTGGCTATATGGTTAAACCACCTGTTGGGGAAGATCCTCCTGAAGTCAAGGGAGAAATTCAACAGTTGATTTGGTTCAACATCCACTTTCTGAAATCGTAATTATATTTTTATTTAACTTCTTCAATTTGAAAATGTCCTTTAATATAGCTAGTATTTCATTCTAACAAAAACGTAAAGGAGTTTATGTAGAAGGTCTCCTGAAAAATCCAAGTCAGATCCTCATAATTTTCAGCCGCATGCCACTTCTTTTTCCTGTTTCTGCACTTTGCTTCACGAGGAACCTATGGGTCATGGCTAAGAGGCTAAAATTGCTCTCAGATGTTGCAGGATTAAAAGGCAGACAAGAAATGATTTAATCTTAATCTACCATCTCCAGCAAGCATCTTCAGACGAGTTTCTGATTAATGTGGGGTATGACCAGTGCTGCAGGCTTGGCATTTTTTTATTGGATTTTAATATTTTCTGTTTTAAATATAGTTAAAGTTCTAGTAATTCTGTGGCTTTTTTATTTTTATTTTATTTATTTATTTTTGTTTTTTAATGTCTACAATAAGTTTAGTTTAGTTATTTTAAACTTTTAAACTTAAAATGAAAAAGAGAAATTAAATGACATTTTATTAAATCTTTAAGGTTTTTATTTTATTTTAAAATATTTTTTTATAATAATGTTCTCCGTGGAGGTATGTTGGGGATGATGATGCTTTGTTGTCACCTACTAATGTGTAAAGTAAGCGCTGTCTTACTGCAAGTAATTATGAAGTTTATTAAGTTAATTTTGTTTATGTGTGTGTCTCACGGAACATTCTTAGTGTAATCAGCAATCTCAAACATGCGAGTGCAAATCATTTTACAAATAGAAGTGTAAATATTTAGCTACTTGCCATTTTAGCCTTTTTTCAGTGGCCTACTGTTGATACAGAGACTTTTCATTATTTAATTATATGAATTCCTTCCAAAAATCTGTATTAAGTTATTTCTGCCATAGAGCATAAAAGGTGAACTTTTAGGTGAATACCTTTTCCATTTAACGGAGGGAAATAAGGACTGCTGACAACAACAACCACAAAAAAAGCATCATAAAAGGTACTGTAAAACATCAGAAGACTAGAAATACAATCACATCTATGATTATTTTATTTTCTATTTATTTATTATTAATTATTCATGGTCTTTTTTTTATTGAGTTGGACAGCCCCATCCTCATTCATTTTCATTATACTGTAAATTATATTCATATCATAAATAAGGGGTTTCTTGTGTTGTTTGATATTAAGATATTACCTCTATATGGGTAAGCTCTGGGTATCCATTCAGGTTTGACACAGGGGGTGATTTCACAAAGAGCTTGTAATAAACACATATGAATATGTATCTCAATGTCTGAAGACTATGGCTAGGTCTTGGTGCCCGCTGTGATTTCTGCAGAATCCCTGCTCAACAGATCGTTATCAGGCTGAGACGTCAGTATTAGTTATCATCTGCTAAGTGATGCAAAGCCCAAATATCAAGGTGTGTTATCACTGGCACCCGAAACCAGGATTCAATCACTTTATGGTCAATTATGGGCGAAGTAAGTTAAATTCAGCAGGAATGTAAATAAATGAAACTAGACTGGCCACACAAGCAGCCATTGATTAAAAACCTTGCAAAAAGATTCTCAGTTAAAACTATACTGAACTACAATCTAAACCGCCATCAAACAGAAAACCTCATACCGGCTAGCAGCAGGGCCCCAACATGACTGTTTTTTCAAGATTAATTTCCCTGTGGGATCCATGTGGAATGAGGATTTTAATCCCATGCTGTACATTCCCATGATACGTGCAAGGTTGTCCAAGATATGTGACTTCTGACGTACCTCTGCTTTCAACTGACTTTTAGTTAACAGGGAAGCAGAAAGAAGGAAAAAACATGCTACACTCTTAAAAATAAAGGTGCTTCAAAAGGTTCTTCAAGCGATGCCATAGAAGAACCATTTTTGGTTCCACAAAGAACCATTCAGTCAAAGGTTCTTTAAAGAACCATCTCTTTCTTACCTTTTTATAATCTGAAGAAGCTTCTTTCGCCACAAAGAAGCTTTTGTGAAACAGAAAGGTTCTTCAGATGTTAAAGGTTCTTTTTGGAACCATTTAGACAAAAAGGTTCTTCTATGGCATCGTGAAGCACCTTTATTTTTAAGAGTGTAGTTGAAATATACATAGAGAACCAGGGTTTAAACTTTTCCATTTTTTAATTATTGAACCATTCTTTGATTATTCAATTAGCAGACACATTTGAATAAAATGTAGAGTGAAAAGATGTCAGGATGTCGTAGTTATTATGAATGTTCCCATTATGCTAAATGACAGCAGAATAAACAAGAGCTGACATGAACAAAACCGGATGATCGTGTTCTCCAGCGTGACTTAAGAAGTAAGCAAGAAAACTCTGTACATTTTTTTTTTTTTACTTTCAGTTAATTTGTGACCTAGAACATAATTTTAAATATTCATTATTCATTTTACACCATAACATTTCTCAAAATCGCAAAATATGATTGTTCATATTTTCTTTGTGGTCTCAGACTTTTCGACCCCACTGTAAATTCTTTATATTTGAACTGCAGTTTTACGTGCTATAAAAAGGATAAAGAAGATTAGAATAATATTTATATTATATTCTAGCACTATTAATGCGTACTACTACTATAATATTCTTAGCACTATTTTTCATCATTAATATTTTTCATTATTGTTTGCATCATTTGTTCAATTGTTTGAATTTTTTTTACATTTTTGAAGTAAAATGTATAAAATGAGACTTGATCAACACACAGTATAAAGAGAAAAAAAGTTTATGTGGAAACGTGTTGACAAGTAAAGACCTGAAGGCCAGATTGTTACCACATGTCAGGGATGGACGGCACACTTTTACAAATAAAAAGTAGTGTAAGATGTTTGGACAAATTGCTTTGTCCCACACTGTTTATAGTATTGGAAGGTATGTTGGAGATTAAATCAATCAATCATCTGGCATCGCAGTTTCAGTTCACACAAAATATCATCTAGCTCTTCTTTGTAAATATTTGGGATGCTGACATTTATAGGTCATTTTGATACATGCTAACAGTTGTTTTATCAGCTAACAATGCTTTACAGAATGAATATTCTAAAATGTCAGGTAAATTGTATGTAAAATCATTTCTGAAAAACTGTTTGTCAGCAATTATGTTTGAAACATTCAAAGTCAGAATTCTGTCTGTCAGTCAACAAAAGCATTAAAAGAGCAGTGTTGAGGCCAAAACATGCACTGGATATAATTTACTGTCACATTTTTAATAAAAATATTTGCCCCCGCTGGACATGAACCACTCTTATGCCCAGTTGAATCATTTTACTAACAGCTCTTGTCTAAAGCTGCATTTTAAGCACTGGAAACTCCAGTGTGGTCCTTTGATTAATGGGACTGCTGATAGAGCATGTAATTTATGTATCTTGAGGTAGGAAAAAACATTGTAATGAGTATAAAATGTTGAAAGGATTTTTCGGAATTAATATCAGACCTCTGTAATTACCAGACTTGTCATTTATTGGAGCACGTATTAGTAACCGATCTTATTTGATAAAGTGCTATTGGCATTAAAATAATGTTCTGCCACGTGCGTGCGTGAGTGATTTAATGACATACACATGAGAACTGATTCAGCTGTGACAACACATCAGTGCGGCGTTCCAGCGGGTGGTGCCTCGCAGGCTGATAGGTGCTCACTATAAAACCTCCAAGAGCGCAACTGAGATGCTGTTCCGTCGCGCTCCACTCTTCTGTCAGCCCACAAACCTGAAAACACTACAGAGAGTGACAAAGAAAATGTTACTTTTCACTGCAGTTGGATCACTCAGCACTTCTGGTCAATCCTGGATTTTAAACTGACTTTGTTCACGGAGACTATCTGGAATAACTGTGATGGCCAGGGTGTCATTATTAATACATCTGGGAATTTTGCTTTTTATTGGACTAACAGTCGCAATGGCGAACGGTGGGTTGCACCGCATTTCACATGCAGAAAACTTGTACAGTTATTGGACTAAAATCACTCTTTGCATATAATTTATGCAATTTATAATTAATTAATCATTTATCATTTGTCATAAAAAAATAAGGAAGCACACAACATTTTATATATGTCAAAGTTTGCACAAAGCAAACTGTGATTTGGCGCCACACTCTAAAAAATGCTGGGTTGTTTCAACCCAACTTTGGGTCAAATATGGACTAACCCAACTTTTGGGTTAAAATTTTAATTTAATTGACTGACGTTTCATAAACCTTCAGTTGTTGCACTTTCAAAATTGCACCTCCTAAATTACTACACTTGTGAAGTCACAATACGTTATTGGTACAATTTACCCAAGCCGATGACAAATTTTGTATGACATCCAAAATCTTTATCCAAAGGTTTAAAACCTTTTGTTTCGAATTTCTTCGGGGGTTCAAGACCTTCATCATTGGGTTGTGTGACCCCACAGCCTCAATAGCTCTTTCTCACCCTGAGTAAACCTAAGGCTTGACCTTTAAAGTAGCCTACTTTCGATTCTGTAGCCTATAATGTCACCCATATAGGGTAAATTGCATTTTTGACTTTAATAAATGCTTACCACATGAAGTAGGCCTAGCCTACATTTTTAAGTGAATGGACATTTATGGTAACATGTAAAATGAAATAGAAATGTGTAAAACGATTAATCGAAATGCGTGCTAGATAGAAAGGCATTTATAGGGTCCTTTTATGATGATATGATATGATATGATGATATGATATAACACTTTATTTTTTAGTGCTGTTGCAACATGAGATTATTTTAATATATAGAATTGCCATTTGTTCTAATTAAAGCATTTTCATATGCAGGATTTTCCTCGTTTCGTCAAGATGTGCTCATGAAAAACAGCACGAAGGATTTAACCAAAGTATCAAGTGCGACTCCGAAGCAGTTTGGTGAGTCTGAATTAAAACCCGGAGCGAGTTATTTCTGCCAGATTCTGAAACCTCGGAGGAGAGCCAAGAGATGTACGTGTTACTCGTACAAAGACAAAGAGTGTGTTTACTACTGTCACCTGGACATCATCTGGATCAACACACCAGAGTAAGTTTCTAAGACTTGCCCATGAAATAATAATCAACAGGTGCTGAAACCCGTGAAAGATTTTTCTTTGCAGAGTGGGATCATTTTGGACGGATTTACTGTGCCTCTGACTTTTAAATTAAAGACAGGGTTGCATTTACGACTGCTAAAACTTTGCTTTAAACCGCCTTTATGTGGCATAGCATAGTATAGAAAAACAATAGTGAATACATGTGACAACATGTTTATGAACATTCTTTATTAAAACACAATTAGGACATGAAGACACCAAAACATTAGTAATTAATAAAACTTAATGTGGCAAGAGTTTCTGGATCGTAATAATGAATATTACTAAACAAATGTGTTCATTGAAAATCCATTTAACATATTTAATGTAGTAAAATTGTACTCGTAATCAAGTGTTTAAGAATACAATGGTAAAGATGCACGTGAAGCCTCATCCCACTGTAAAAAATGATGAAATAATCAAACCACTGACTACTTAGAAGAAAAATGGGAGAATAAAATAATGAAGATTTGGTTGCTAAAATGAAAAACAGTGAACATTTAACTGTATACGATTGTTGTCTTAGAAGCAAACGTGAACTATTACATTTGGCAGTCTCAACAGAGACACGTGGACAAACATTCTCCTTTCTGTCAAAACGAAATTATTTCTGGCCTGCATCCTTCTTTATTACAGATAAGATTGCAAAATCCTTGTGTAGTTTAAACAAGTCACATGCATCAATCTTATCCAAAATGTTCATAATAACAATTTATTGCACGTGATTAGAGAAACTTATCTTGATTAAGAGTTGTTGGGGGAAATGTTTCAGCTTCTGCTACAGGCTCCGTCTTAGTAAACTACTAGAACTATATGTTACCAACTAAAGTTGCCATTTTAATTTCTTAATATATTTAATAAATATATTAACTTTTAATGAAGAGAATTTGTTATAAGTCATGTTTGTAAAGAAGAACTGCAGCTTTAGTATATTACTTATGTAGGTCAACATAGCTACAATAATTCTTTGCACTTGAGAGTAATTAATATTCTCCGCCACTTGTCTAGGCACTTGTCTAGCATATACGACTGGCTAAAGAGAAAGGGCTGAGATCAAAGAGATGCTTGCATGACAGGATGTTTGCAGGAGTAACTCTTAGCAGATGAGGCCCATGGCTCCCTGAGTACAGCTGTTCAGATTTACTGAGCCTCAGAGTCTGCTTTATTAGTTTCCATGCAGTATAAATAAGAGTAATTTACTGAGGTGTTACCAGAAAAACACAAAGCCTAATCAACTATTGGGTGGCCTGCAATGAGTTGAAATGAAATATGTAATCAAGGTTAAACAAAAGCAAACTATGCCTGTTGTAAATTAAGAGTCTGTGTCCACACTTTTGAGCTGAGGTGTATTTCTTAATGAAATGCAAGGCTATGTGTTTTATTGTATTTGTTTTTCTTACTGTCAAATATTTGTATTGATTGATTGATTTACTTACTTACTAACAAACTACTTTTTCTAACTAAACGTGGTTGCCCATTAACAGAATTTGTACATGAAAGCTCTGGAGATTTCAGCAGAATTTAAGCAATCCTTTGTACATCATCCGTCCCTTTTGTGTTTTATTTTTAATTTTTTACTAATTGAATAATGCTAACTGCTATCAAGACAAGTTCAGTTCTCTTAAATTGATATGTTTTAAATCCATGCTTCTTGGTATTTGTGCGGTGAGGTTGGGATTCCCAGCACATCCATACTCCAAACTCATATTTTCTGACCTCCGCATTATGCATGGTTCAGTGTCACATTTCAGACCTCTTGGCAGATTGTGTATGTAACCTGCTCTGCCAGTGCAAAAGAAATATCAAACTGAACAGGGTGTTGAAACACTGCACAAAGACTCTCAGCACACATTAAAACCTCCTGGTTTAAACTCCCAGCTTCTGAAACTTTAAGGTGAATGGAGACGTAATATACAGTATAATTTAGAGGGAACAAAACACTTGCTGGTTTAAGTCCTTTAGTACATCTCACTTTCACTGTTCGCCAGTGCTGTAGTAGTGTTTTCTGTAACTCAAAGTTCTTAACCTTTTTGTATTGGCAGGCGCACTGTCCCATACGGCTTGTCGAGTTATAGAGGCTCTCAGCGGGTACGGCGTTCTGCCAAGGGCAGCGTTGGAGGTCAACGCTGCGTGTGTGCTTTACACAGCGACCAACAGTGTAATGCTTTCTGCAGTCAGAGGTAACAATAAAACCTCAGACCACTAAAATACCAACATAGACTTATTGGAAAATGTGCTTCTACCTACATTTTTGCAAAACTCAAAAAAGTGTGTGTATAATTCACTAGAGATTCCACTTGCAGGACTGTTATTTCCCTTTTCACGAAAATTGTTATTACAGGAGTAGATTATCATTTAATAAAGACTTATTTGTATGTGGTTTCTTGCCCAATACTATGTTATGATCTCAAAACACTTTCACCATAGCACATGATTTGTAAACTAATACATTTTCATGTTTGCATCACATAACAATCTGCATATGTTTGGCTTGTCTGACATAGTAAACTTGCTCATTAGCTCACCTGGTACAGCATTGCATTTGCCAGTCATTTTGCAGTAATGTTACCACAGGCAGGTTTTTCCAATGAGCCTGGATTCTGGATCTAAATGGGATATGTGGACCGTAGATATATAGTAGTAATATAGTAAAATGTGTCTTTATGTAAACAACATTAACAGTAGCCATTAGGTGGAAAATGTAGGCACATGCAATGTAACTGTTTTCATCAATAGATTTTAAAGTAACAGTATTTTTGTTCTCCTTCAGTAGGGGGAGGTCAACATGACGGTCCATTGGAGCACAGCTAAACTGATATTCACTCATCCGTTGGACTGCTTCTTCATTCTTCGGTCCCAACACCTGGAGAATCACCTCAGAGAAAAGGTTCATGTCTATTCAAAAGGAAGGCTGTTGGAATTCCATTACTGAGAGGGAGAATTAAAGAGCAGAGAGAGTCGGGAAGTTCTTACGCTGTCAACGTGAAAGCATGACATAACAGCACCTACTGTAAGCTAACACATCTCAGAAGTAGCCATGCATTGACTGCCACTCTCAGTGTGACCATGTGAGTCACATTCAGGTGAGATGTCTGTGAGGGTCTAAATTATGAACTGTTTCGACTTGCCTCTATGATCTGACTTCCAAATCAGATGTGCACGATGGAGTTAAATAAGCATCACACACAAGACATTGAATATTTGAAACTGTTCACAGACCAGTCACCATCATGTAATGTGTTTAAAGGACTTTGTTAAAATACTTCTTGAACAATTCATTTAAAAAAAGTGCTGTACAGAAAACTCTACATTGCAACATTGGATTATTCTAAAAAATATATTCATATTTAATACAGCTTTTCATAGTTTGATACATGAGTATTACGTTTCCTCAAGAGTATGAAACATTTACGAAGCAGACAATAGGAAAATTCCTAGCTTTCCTCGAGCATAAAATAAATCTTGTATTTCACAACTAACCAAAAGGTACCCATTTTAAATGCCACATTAATACACATCCTACTGTATGAATAGTTGTGATAAAGAGTATATGCAATAAAGTATCTATTTATTCCACTAACCAAATATTTGTATGATACATTCTCCAAACTGAAATAAAAAAGAATCAAGTTTTCTTCCCATTTCAAACCATTACATGATAAAATATCCTTAAATTATTCAGAACATTAGCAGTGAAAAAAAGCACATATGGCAAAGATGAAACAAGGAATAAAATTCATACAGTTCATTAAATGAAACGGATTGTACCTGTACTTACTTTTCATGGCCGACATACAGGTCATTATGTATGTAAAAGTCCTGTACAAATTCTCTGTTTAATATTAAATTAAAACCTTTTTTATACCCATGAGTTGTCTTGTTGTGTGCTCTTATTAAGCTCAACTGTGAGCAACAAACATCAGAAATGTTGAGATTTTTCTGCGGAGCTAACTTGGGGCTCAAATGTAAAATGAATGCCTCCTGGCCTCTGGCTAGATTACGTTCTCTCATTACTTTGCAAAGGTACGTCTTATCTTTCCACAAGGAGGGCCAGGCAAGAATTGTTTGCGGTTTTGGAATATGCCCTCAGTACACCCTGAGAAATAAGACGTAATTTCCTCTGATGGTGCATGATGGGGTACGTCAAAAACAGGTGTATCGCAGTTCTCATCTAGTAATATTTTTTGTTTGTTTTCAAAAATAACAGTATTGTTCATAAATAAGAGTTCAGTAAATGAAAATGCTTGCGCCAGGCTTGACTGATCCAAAAAAAAAAAAATACCAGTTTTTTATATTTTCAAAATAAGATGAATGGAGATTTGTATTATAAGAGAAATATCTCAGTGTTCTACACACAACCTTTGAAAATATCTCATTCATAATATGTAATTGATTCACTCTTTCTTTAATGAAAATGTCCTTTAGTTGGCTGCATGCTGATTTTAGTTCAGTACTCGGACATTTCTTACACTCAGCTGACGCGGAACTAGTCAAGTCACCTTTATTTATATAGCGCCTTTAACAATACAGATTGTGACAAAGCAACTGAACTTCATTAATTAGGAAAATTGTGTCAATAATGCAAAATGACAATAGTAAACACGCATTTTTTCAGTTAAAGACAGTTCATCATTGAATTCAGTGATGTCAACATCCAGCTCAGTTTAAATAATATCTTTGCAATTATGTAAACGATATCACCGGAAATGAAGTGTCCCCAACTAAGCAAGCCAGAGGTGACAGCGGCAAGGAACCAAAACTCCATCGGTGACAGAATGGAGAAAAAACCTTGGGAGAAACCAGGCTCAGTCGGGGGGCCAGTTCTCCTCTGACCAGACGAACCAGCAGAACGGAAAAATCAATATAAGACGTAATAAAACAGACGATGAATAATATTAACAGCAATTATTATATGATGCAATCAAATTTATAGCAAAATGTGGTAACTAACCATTTCTCAGCTTTTTACAAGACCCCAAAGAGACTACCATGAGGAAGGTTAATCCGCATAAATCTACCACCAAAAACACAAAACTTCTATAACATGTGTTGAGTAACAAAATTAAGCATTTTTTGTAGCCATGGCTGTCAAGTTTTTCATATGCGCAGACTGACGTCTGACTGCAGAAACTCTCCATGGGACACTCCACATTTTTCCTGGAGCCCGGCAGCACTCACTTTTTTGCAACAGGTAATAGCTTGATGTGTCCCTTTAGGATGATTTGCTGCATTTTAATGCTGACTTTGGCTCATTGGCACATTTTATTCGCACAGCGTTACAAAGCTATAGCTGATAGCTATAATAGTTTAAACAGAGCTCATTCTCATCCAAGAAAACAAGCAATACATTTGTTACCAAAAGCTACAGTGCATACTTACAGAACATAGCTATTTTATTTTTAATGCAAAGTAACTGCCTCCAATATGAGACAGCACTCCAGGGAAGTAATCTCGGCACCTTTTCTGACTGTGTAATGTCACATGCATTGTGGACATAAAACAGTGAGTCAACACCACTGTCTAAAACACTGTCTTTAAGACATCTATAATACAATAGGGTCTTAAAAAGGTCCTTAAAAAGGTATCATCAGCACAGAAAGTTTTACATTGAAAAAGTCATGGCATTAAATGTCGTTGCATGTATTGCAAAAGAATAAAATAAAAATAAGAAGAGGAAGAGGAAGAAGAATCATCTTACTCAGTATTTGTTTTCCAATACAAATATCCTTAACATCCTTAAATCATGATACATTTACTAGAGATGCAAAAGTAAAACTAAGTTTTGAAAACTTCTGAAAAATGAAGTGACTTTACACTTAAATCAAGAACAAATATCTGTCATAACTTAACATCCTTAAATCATGATACATTTACTAGAGATGCAAAAGTAAAACTAAGTTTTGAAAACTTCTGAAAAATGAAGTGACTTTACACTTAAATCAAGAACAAATATCTGTCATAATGAAAAATTGTTTCCCCTTTGAATTAAGTAGATTCTTCTGAGCTTGTTGGCAGTTATGTGTTCTTGTTTCAGTCATAACTTAATTTATTTCACAAAAAAGAAAAGTGAAAAGTCAAGTTATTTCTACTATTATTTCCTTAGTGGTTGGGAGGTATTCAGTCCTTAAGCTTTCTTTCTTTCTTCACATTTAGACATTTACATTTAGAGAACTTAGTGACATATTATATTCTTTTAAATTAATTCCTTAAATTTTCTCTACTTGGTCTTAAAAATGTACCTTGATAAGCCCTACTGAAACCCTGATACTGTATGCTGCTTCATAAGTGTAAATTAATAACAGTCTATTTCTCTTGCAGTCATGAGTATGTTGAAAGCTACCATTTTGAGAGTTTCTATAAAGTCAAATCGCCACTTAAAACATAATGGGCCCTATTTTAACGATCTAAGCGCATGGTCTAAAGTGCAAGTGCACTTGGGGCATGTCCAAATCCACTTTTGCTAGTTTAACGACAGGAAAAATGGTCGGCACACCCGGCGCATGGTCTAATAGGGTTGTCCCTATTCTCTTAATGAGTAATGGGTGTGTTTTGGGCATAACGTGCAATAAACCAATCAGAGTCTCATCTCCCATTCCCTTTAAGAGCCAGTTGCGCTCGCACCATGGCAGAATCGCTATTTACATGGCGGAATTTGCAAGCGCAAAGACAGAACGCATCTCCAGAGAGGAAACAGAGCTGCTCTTGTGCGAGGTAGCCTAATTCTGATACATGCAGTGATTATCCATTATGACACGTAGCCATTTTTTTTATGTAGTCTACACAATAATAATCTTTTACATTGTAATAATTTAATTTTTAATATTTGGCATGTTTGTGTGCTGCTGCGGGTCACTGTGTGTGTAATAAGCAGAGTGTATGCGCATTGTGGAACACCTATAGGCGCATATCACTAACGCGCTCTTTAAATAACAAAAAAATACTGCGCCATTGACTTTAGGGGCCCTATCATACACCTGGCGCAATGTGGCACCAGGCACGAGCCACGCCACGCAACGCACATATTTTTTGGTAGTTTCAGCCCGACGCAGTTGTCATTTTCACGTCCTGCGCCACGTTGTTTAAATAGCAAATGCATTTGCTCCCATTTGTGCGCCCATGGGCGTGCTGGTTTGAAAACGAGGTGTGTTCAGGCATTGCTGGTGCATTGCTATTTTGAGGCAACTGAAATAGACTGTGCCATTGACCAACAAAAACCTGGTCTAAAGTGTGGCGCAATATTTATTTATTATTATTATTTTTTGTTATTTAAAAGAATAGCAGCACACAAATATTTTTAAAAATGAAAAATTAAAGGATTAAAATGTAAAAGATTATTATTGTGTACATTGGAAGGGAAACAGGTCAATATTGCACGCTACGCCCAAAACACACCCATTACTCATTAAGAGAATAGGGACAACCCTTTTAGACCATGCGCGCAGACCGTTTTTCCCGTCGTTAAACTAGCAAAACTGAATTCGGACATGCCCTAGGTGCACCTGCGCCGTGTGCTTTAGACCATGCGCTTAAGTCGTTAAAATAGGGCCCTTTTGGTCAATGGCACAGTCTATTTCAGTTGCTTCAAAATATCAACGCGCCAGCAATGCGACTGAACACACTTCATTTCAGACCAGCATGCCCATAGGCGGACAAATGGGCGCAAATGCAACTGCTATTTAAACAATGTGGCGCAGGACTTGAAAATGATAACTGCTTCGGGCTGAAACTAGTAAAAAACACTTGCGTCGCGCCTGCCGTCGCATTGCGCCGGGTGTATGCTAGGGCCCAATGTGACAAACTCTAATGAGAGGGTTTTTGTTTCAACAAAACTTCCCACATTTGTTATATTCTAGATAAAAAAAGGTTCAAAACAGGTGTTGCTTGTGTAAATCACAAATGATCAAGCTAAGTTTAACCACATTATAGATAAATAACATGACATTTGTCATTTTAGACTGACCAGCTTATACACCATTTATCAGTTCCAGTGGATAACATCAGTTAAATTCACAGAGGGGAGACTCTCACAATAATATATAATCAATGCAAATATGGATTCATTTATCACTTGTAATCTATGGGACATAGAACATGGGAAAAACAACTCATCTTGTGTTTCAAATCACTCCAGCAGACATTGGCCCACCACAGCTCCAATTTTTCAATCGTATTATTAACTAAAAACTCCTGTCTCCTTATCTGCCTACAATAGGTAAAAGGTTCAACAGTTATGGAGGGTTTGTTCACAATCCAACATTTTTTGCCGTGCATTCACAACAAATCAAACCTCTGTTGATTCACAAAGTGTCTGCAGAGAATCTCAAGAAAACCTGACCATATGGAAAAATTACAGTTGTTCACATTGACTGTAGCACAGTCATTTTCTGGCATGATGCTGTTGTACAAACATCAGATATAGCCACCCAGCTCAATTAAGTCAAGCCTTTGTTTGATCGTTACTAGTGATACACCCAAAAGTGCGCGCCAAAATAACAGCAATAGCTGGCCCCTAATGGTTTGTCAGGCTATTCCAATGGCCAAACTGTAGTCATGATATAACAGATATAACACTGTTATGGCTTCATGTTGGAGTAGTGGTTAATGAAATAATGGACAGAGCACGTGACAGTAGTAAAAGCTTTTAATTTTCTTGAGAAATAATAGTGAATTAACTCATACTATCTTGATTTAGTATTTTAGATACAGTAGTCACAAAGCCCATCAAAGTTGTCCTTAGACAAGAACACATTTTGTTTTAGGTTTTAGAACAACTTCGATGAAAGATTTTGATCCACATCAAATGTTGACTAGTGTATCTTGAAATAGGTTTGTTTTTCTTATCCCATTGCTAAATAACATTTTTCTTTAAATCAAGTTTTTTCTAAAAAGAAAATAATTTTAACTGGAATAAAATGTATGTGTAACATTCTGTGGATACTGAGCTGAAATTTTAATAAAACGAAACATTTCTCAAATTCCAGCTGGGCATGGCTTTTGGCCAAAATAGCCATTTTAAACCCAGAATGTGAGTAATATGCGCCGCTATTTTTATTCTTCAGCACACTGCTGTGAGGTCAGAGGTAAGACTACTTATTGGTGGGTTTGGTCTCATGCCAAATTTTAGTCATACATATTGCATTGGTTTTTGCATCCAGTATGTCAAACTGTGGGCTACAGCAATCTAACAGACATTCTGTAGGAAAAGTCAAGTAAACGATTGTCCTCTTGATGATTTGTCTGCCAGCTATTTCTTTCATTCAACTAACAAGTGAAGGTGAAGAAAGAAAAAAGGCTTCTTAGTGTCCACTGGGAGTCATCTCAAAGAAATGGCAACACAATCAAGTTATCAAGAGCAATTTTTTCACTGACCCCTATGAGAGAAAATTTTTAGTTTCCTGTCTGATTGTTAAAAAAAAAACACTGGAAACATTTCTTTTTAGAATACTTCATTGCCAATACATATGTTAGTTTAGTTTTTAAGCAGAATGTTAATTTAATTTACAAGCAATTATTTGAACAAATTTTAAATCAATTTAATAAATTTGGTGAGCAGTGTGTTTTGATCCTGATTCATTAAAAGAAAATATCTTTTGAGATCACTCATTATGTTGTCAGGTATTTAATCCAAGTTCCACTTTTTTTTAAAGCTCAGCCTCGGCGGTAATACTTTCACAGGACATAGGCCTCGTATCATGTTCCCACCAAAAATATTCACACATTTTTCTCAAAATTTGTTTTGGTTTTGACCCATGAAAAGTGTTTGAGTGTGCTGTTTAGGATGGATCTGCGGTATAAGTGTTATTACACAAAATACTAATACTGCACTCATAAATATTGATGTGATATTATTAAATAATTACAGCTAAATATACACTTGGTACTTAATTTTGTTTTGTTTGTTTATGTGGTAAATATGGCATACTTCACCCTGTTAATTGGAAGGCAACAAGATGTTTTTGAGTGTCACCAAAGCCATTTATTCAGTCTTTTATTCCATTTATTCAAGCGAATAGCTTATCAATTTACTTGCACTTCTCATTTATTGACTGCATGCTGGGCCTGAGCATCTCTCGAAACATATCAACACTGGTTTATGGAACTGTTTTTAACAGCCACTTAGGACTTGCATTCAGGACATGCATGCAGACTAACAGACTTTGCAAAGACATCAGGAAATATGAAGCATATGCTTTCACCAGGGTACTGTTTGGCACTATGTGCATAAAAAAATTGTTCTTTTCCAGCCAGGGAAAACAGAAGATGATAATTAATAAACTGAGAGATAAACATTCCAGTACTTCTGGGTCATCGTTGAAACAGGTATTGAGGATACAGAGCACGTTCAGATTTGAAACAGCATCAGTGACAGCTTAAAGTAGATGCCAAAGTAGATGTGCTGCACTCATTTTTTTTTTTTTTAACTGGCAACCAAGGTAAGATCCTGGCATTGGTTCAGCTCATTAAAGAAAAAAAACATCACTGCACACTGTTTTGACTTGCTACTATGACATCTACAGAAAGTTAAATCTTCTTCCTCTTGTGGAGGGTAGCTGTGGATTTAGATTTTGCATGGTTTTTTATGGTAGCGTAAGATGGGGGAAGATGCCCCCTTTAAGACCAGTGTGTATTTACATTTCAACTGTACCATATTTAGATTTAAGCTTTGCATGTACAGGATAATGATGAATGGAATACACAGAAACATTTACTAAAATTATACAAAGCAGCAAGAATATCTGAGGCAAGAGTGTAAGAACCGGCAGTGTGGAAGACCACAGTGCAGCCGAAGGGATGGAAATCCATGGCAGAGCCCGGGGACTGCTGACCATTGTATAGTTGGGGAGGCAGAAACCCAAAGCATAGCTGGTGAAGGTGGAGACCAAGACAGATCCAACAGAGATGGAGACCTCCATGGAGGAGCCAGTGGAAGAGGAGACTGCCAGAGCAGAGGGCCTCTGGAGAGCCAAAAGAGCAGAAGACAATGCTGGAGCCAGTGGAGACGGATATCACCCCTGTGGAACTGGCAGAGCTGAGGAACAGGGTAGAGCAGACAGAAATAGCGGAGGAGGAACTAACTTCCTGGGCACCTGGTTCCTAACTTCTTGGGAACCAGTGAGTCTTTCCTAAACAGAGGTAGAGGAAGGGCTTCTATGGTCATGGTGAAGGAGAGGGAAACAGCTCTTGGCAGCCTTCCAGGCCATGGCAAAGGAGTCAAGAACAACCCCTGTGGCCAAGACAAATGGAGTGGAGTTGTGCACAGGACTTGGAAGCATCATATATGGGACAACTTGACTCGGGACATGGGACCTCAGGGATCACCAACTTGGGTCCACCGGGCTCAGGAATTCTGGGAGAAAGCACAGAGGGACTCATCTTGAAAAATGCACAATGTGAGCCAGGACTAAATGTAGTCTTCGAGAAAGCGAGGAGGAGGATTCTGACAGTTGACAGATCCATTTGTGGTCAGTACACTCTTAAAAATAAAGGTGCTTCAAAAGGTTCTTCACAGCGATGCCATAGAAGAACCATTTTTGGTTCCACAAAGAAACATTCAATCAAAGGTTCTTTAAAGAACCATCTCTTTCTTACCTTTTTGTAATCTGAAGAACCTTTTTTCACCACAAAGAACCTTTTGTGAAACAGAAAGGTTCTTCAGATGTTAAAGGTTCTTTATGGAACCATTTAGACAAAAAGGTTCTTCTATGGCATCGTGAAGCACCTTTATTTTTAAGAGTGTAGTTATGTCATAGTTTGACAAGAAGGAAAAAGAAGTGGTGAGGATTTATAACTAATTAATTTGGCTATACTTAAACAAGGGTATCTGATCGTGTAGAGACAAACACACTTATCCAAAGCCACAAGACAATAACAAAGAAACCAAATTAATTATTTATGCCCACAAAATCTATTTAAAGTTCAAACAAATAAACAAATAATTCATCAGTTTCACCTGCTACATCATTACAGAAAAGCTGAACTAACATACTTGTGTTCTAATTTGGTGCCTTATATTTTAAACATTACATTGTTCTCACTGTGATTATTGTAGGATGGCCTGAGTAGGATCAAAATGTTATTAAATGTATTAATTGTGTGTGTGTGTGCATGCATGCGTGTTGTCATGTTTCTGTACTCCTCAAGCAAACACATTTGTAGAAAGAAATGTTTCTTTAAGCTTTGTACATAGTTGGATATTTGTTTGAAAAGTTGACACCAAAACTATTTCCATATACCTTCAAAACTTTCTAGAAAACCTTGAAATTCACTAACCTGCCCAAAGAACAGTGCATTGTTTTCATCATCATTCAAATCTACAATTGTGTTAAAAAACGTATAGGTAAAAAAAATATATATAATAAAAACCCTTAAAAAGTTTAAAAACCTTTGGTAATCATCTGTAGACAAGGTGCTTAGTAAAGGCTTCTCTCTTCCTAGACTCGAGTGCCTACAAACAAAATGATCTCCAACTGAAAATTAGGAATGTTTTGCTCATGAGAACCAAAATCTACAATAATTGAGTTTGTAGTTTAAATATTAGATACAGTATTGACATCCAAAAAACACAATGTTGTTGTTGTTGTACCACAGGGAGGTCAAGGCATGACTGAGCCAATGTTCACAGGTCAAAATATACAAAGTCAAGGTTTGCCATCTATACTTGTAAAGAATAAAATCTTCTCAAATAATATATGTATGATACATGGATTTCATATGAATAACCAATTGCTAATTATTTTTAGAATTAATTTACACATGCAAAATTGTTTAATACCGTCATACTTCGGAAATTTGAGAATGTATGTGGCACCAGTCATTTTTCCTCAAGGCCAAAATACATTTTTCTTCATCTTCTGGTCGATTGTTAACGGGATGCAATTATCGCTACTTAAAGAACACCTCAATCTGTGAACATGTTTTTTACTTTATTGATTGATTGATTTATTAATTCATTGAAAGAAATTAATCATTCTTTCAGCAAATATGCATTAAATGGATCAAAAGTAATAGTAATGTCAAATTCAAATAAATGTTGTACTTTCTAACTTTTTTTTTGTCAGTCATGACAATATATATATTGAAAATGATTACAACACTAGTGTTTTCACAAGCTAAAAATGGTTTTAAGTCAGTTATTTCTAACTTTTGCTGTACTGTACTGGTAAAAGTTTTAGGCATTTGTATAAAAATGTATACAGACGTTATATAATTTGATATCAAACAACTGTTGGAAGCAGTGTGACCTAAGAAGTGAATACAAACTATTTATATTAAGGATGTGAATACAAACTATTTATATTAAGGATGTACAGTGTTACAATTCAAAGTGCCCATCAGAAAGAGTCTGTCAAAAATTGATTCACCCAAGGAAGTACAGTGTTACAATTCAAAGTGCCCATCAGAAAGAGTCTGTCAAAAATTGATTCACCTTGACCTAAAAAAAACACTGAGCAGAAGCCAGGGATCACAGGAGTGTCCTGAAAAAGCTTTAGAAAACCAAGACAGCTAAAATGATTTACCAGTGTATACCTCAAATCATTTATACATTGTTGGGGTATGAATCGTTTATAAATCAATGCAGATGTTAATATGATAGAATACATGGGAGGATTTTTTTGACACACAGGTGCAGGTAAATGGCTTTACTTTGTGACCGGGATTCTTGGAAAAATTACAGGATCACATTTTAAACCACAACACATTATCTCTAAACAGATTTTGAGCTGTACTGCCGACCTGTTTATTTATTTTATTATTAGTGGTGCTCAAGTTGTAATTAGTGATACAATGTGGTTTTTCATTAAGTTGGAGTTTCATTAAGTCCATCGCTGCGTAGTTTGGCTGCATGGCTTGGCGTTCATAACGAAGAAGGATGATGGTCCAAAGGCAGAAGGTTAATATGGTCTTTTTGCTTGTGGGGGCTTGAGGGAAACAGGAAAAAATCCTCCCAGGTTGGTTGTTCATCACAGCAGGAGTAGTGGGAGAGAGTTACAATTTATATTTTTGTAGAGTTAAGACATAAATAACTTGACTTGACTGTGGGTCCATTCCCACTTTCCACCGTGATAGTTACTCTGCTTAATGAAGTAAATAGTGATGAAAAAGTGACATAGTTCTTAACCATACGAAATTAGTAATTAAAGAGTTGATCCTGATTCTTTACTGACAGCAAGCCAAATTATTTTAACAGTATATTACATTATTCATAAATGCCATTTAAAATGATCATTGTAGTGCTCTGGGCTGCTCAGAAGAGACTGGGTACAGTTTCCTCAGGTCTTTGTGTGTCTCCACAAAGGCTTACAGTACAGCTCACACTATTTGTAATGAAAATGCCATTGTCAATGAGCATATCCAAGGAGATCATGCAGGTCTGGAAAATATTAAAATTGTTTGAAGAGCTAGTCTCCATTGTGCAGTTCCAGCTGTGTTATCCCTCACCACTGGATGAGAAAGGTTAACATTATTTTCCTTAATTATCATTTTCCTGCTTCAATCCATTTCTTGGTTCATTTTCTTCAGATTGTTCGTTTTTTTGTTTGTTCTGTCTTTGTTAAAGCAAACCTGCCTTCATAATACTAGGGTTGTCAAGTGACGATGATTGTCAAGTAACTATTATTTTGAGAAATAGTAATAGTGAAGGTCTCTTTAGAAAGCACTAATAATGCAAAGTAACCAAGCTGTATATTTAGTCAAAATGGGTAATTGTCAGTTTGCTTCCAGCAAAAAGGAGAAAATCCAGAACCACATAAGGTTAACTTAACAATTGCCTGCATGTGTAGGTAGAGCGAGTTTGGTGACCGTATGACCTTACTGTGTCTGCTGCTCTAGCCAGGCAAAGCCTGTTGGGTTTCAACCAATACATCCTACAGGTCACCAGACAACAGGTCAAAAGAAAATCTAATGGTTACTGCAGTTGCAAAAGAGTTGCACTCTACTACAAACCAAATGGCACATTCTAATAACCACACAGCCTTTTGAGGGCAGTTGTGTTGGGCTTCTTTGAAAAGAGTTTTCACTCAAAAGTATTTCTCATGGTAGTGATTAGGACAGAACAATGTCTTTTGCACCGCGTAGTTATAGGAACTAGCCACCAGGTCGGTCACCTGAGAACTACATTTTCCTGTAGAGCAATGTTCCTGGTTGCATTTGCACTGCCAGAAGGAACACTGAAGTGACGTAAGCTGGCCGACAGTGATGTAATTTATGCACAGCATTCAACAAAGTTAACAGTTTTCCATGTCTGTGGAGATCATTTGTGGAGTATGTAATGGTGGTTGTCTTGTCCCAAAATATAACAAAAGTTAACAAACACACACCAAAAAAAAAAAAAAAAAAAAAAAACACTATTTGAAGCAGGAACCAAACCCAGATCAAACCCAGTCCTAACCGCAAGACCACATTTTGTTCTTAACGATGACTGCACTCAGACTTTAATCGACTCTCAGACCGAAAGCCAAGCTGGCAGCACAGGTGACTAAGAGTGACTCGGGAACATCGGCGGCGTCAGCCTGTCTTGACTCCTTCCTTTTTTTCAGCACATTTGATTTTTTGGTGTGCTCTTCTTCAAATTTGTTCACGTGATATTCGAGAAAGGTTTGACTAATCTATTTGAATTCCATAACTTTTTGCCAGCATGGTCTGAAGATGATCTGAGCCAATTTTAAGGAAAATCAGACAAATCAGGGTAAAAAAGAAATGTGCTTCTAAACTTTACGGTTCAAAAGTTATTAGTATAAACATATGTGCAACTTTGAACTGTTGGTGGCCCAGTTTGTTTGAGTTAGACTCCAAACCTGCTATAGTTAATGTTGAGACTGTCCTCTATCTGTGTGCCAAATTTCATAACTTTCCTGCAAGCGGTTTTATGGGCTACCATAGACTCCCAGACTCCCAGAGTGGAAGAAGAATGACAACCGATTTAATAGGTGCCTTACGCACCTTTGGTGCTTGGCCCCTAAAAATTAATAAATATAATAACCAGTAATATGATTTACTGGTTTATCACTTTTGATGGCACTGTTACCAAACTGATGCAGTGTTGTCAGTGTGAAGTGACAATGGCACATGCAATGTTTGATGTCAATGTGTCTAAGCTTTGCAGAGATACAGCCTCAGCTGCAGTTTGGCATCATGCCACCCAAATCGTTGATGCGGTAAATGAAAACCACTTTGTGCATTCATTATGTCCAAATCTCAAAATGACTGACATGGGGCAATTGGATGTCAGTCAGCTTGGTATGCTGCACTGTCTGTAAAGAAACCAGTCTCGTGATTTTTGGCCAAATCTTTCAGAAGCCATTTTTCACATCTCTTGACCACTAGGTGGCATGACCACTGTTTTGGCAGACTGTTCATCAAATTAATTTGCACGTTATTTGTTTGCGCGAGAACTGTTTGACTAGTCAACTTGAATTCTATTTTTTTTGCCCGCTGGGTTTGAAGATGATCAGAGCAAATTTTGGTGAAAATCAGACAAACTGTTTAGGAATAGTTTGAAAAAATAGTTTTTTTGGATAATTGAAAATTGTCCAAAAGATGAGATGTTTATTGTGGATAAACATCTCATCTTACCATTCTACTAGCCCTCACACAGAGGGGAAGAGCATTAGGCCGTGTTTAAATTACTGTAACACTACAACACTTCTGCCAAAGCCTTCACAGACCGCAGTGGCATTCTTCATGAAAGGGCGTTATTTAAAGCGTTATTTACTTAATTCTGTTGCTTGTTATTTTTCTTGTTCATGAAGGATAATACTGGTAAAAAATGTATAGCCTGAATGCACTGTAAGTCGCTTTGGATAAAAGCGTCTGCTAAATGCATAAATTTAATTTAATTTAATTTAAATTTAATAATAAAGGGAATGACAATAGCTGTTTCAGTTAGTTCCACAAAACTTGCAAAGTCTCTTGTTTGCACGTAGAAACCACAGTGGAATGCGTCCCAGGATGGCGGTCCCTCGAGAATTTGCTGGAGTCAGACAAACACAGGCTAAAGAAATACAATCAAAACGTATGGTTTAAATCCATGTCCATCCCTGCAACATGCATACCAATGTTGAAATGCTATTTAATTGTCATCTTATTTTCAGTCTAGCATGAAGAAAATGTGAAAGACCCCAATTCTTTCGCCATAACTCAAGGTTTGGCTTCATTCTGGGACTGTATTGTATTATTAAAATGGGATCCAAGTTTTGATTTAGAAGTAACATTCAGATCACCTATGATGCATTTAAGACGGAGGTCATTGTCTGATGATGTTTTTTTTTTTTTTGGTGTTTTCATCTACATTAAAACTAAATACAGCCATTCCAAAAACTAAGGCCCCGTCCACACGGAGACACGTTTAGCTGTATACGCATACATTTTGTATCGTATAGGTGTTTCATCCACATGGATCCGGCGTTTTGGGAGAGTGAAACCGATATTTTTTTAAACTGAGTCCCAGAGTGGATTAATATGAAAACGCCGCCCTTGCGTTTTCGTGTGGACAGCGAATCCGTATATTTTCTGAAACGATGACGTCATCAGCCCACGTCTAGCACCTAGTCAGATACCGCTACGTCACGTAACAGCAACAAAAACATGAACAAACACTGAACGATTGGCTTTTTATTAACTAACATTAACACAGATTAATAAATGTATTGTTCCATGTTCATTTGAATACCGCACACAAGGTATATGCGCATAGTCTTCTTCTCCGTTATTAGTGTATCTCTGTGGCTGAATTACAGCGCCACATTCTGGTTTGGCATGTATACTACATCGTTTTGTGTCGGTTTCGTGGTTTCGTGTGGACACAGATATTTCTTGAGACAAGGGGGAAAAAAATATCGGCTAGGGAAAGCTCTGGCTTCGTGTGGACGTAGCCTAAGACAGCACAAGATCCAACAACCTGAAATGCAAAGCTTTTGAGTAGAAACACACTAGCATCAGACTAAAGAGTAAAGCAGAGTTGACAGAGTAAAGCTCTTTGTGCACAGGGACACTGTCATACTGGGACAAGAATGGGCTCTTCAGAAACGGTTGCCTTTAGTTTGCCCTGAATTTGAAATACTTCATAAAAATGTTCTAAGATTTCCAGATCACATCAGATGAGCAGGGAGCTGTCTAGCTCTTAACCACTATAAAGAAAGGCAACGGGCAAGTCCAAAGTAAACTGTATGGAAGATGTTGAGTTGATTTGTAATTTACTTGTCAAAGTTTTGACAGAACTGTTGATTACAGTCTGCTCCTGCTCTCACAAGGAAAATAAGAACACAAGTTACTGCATAATTTTATCAGCCAAAAGCAACAATATTCCTGCAACGACAACTCACCAAAACATATGAGACAACTGTGCTGCCATCTTATTTCAAAATACCGTGCTTATCACTTCATTTATTGAGAAGCTTTTTGTAGAAAGCTGAGCATTTTCTTCAAACTTTTCAGTAATTGGGTCTGTAGATGTTGAGTCATGGACATACAGACAGCAAATTGTTGTGGGCTTCTATTTAAAGTTCTCCTTTGGCAAGTGCAGTGTTTAAATTATATGCTTGTAATAATGGGGCACAAATAAGACAGGAGCAGACAGCCTCAGCTTTGACTCATCTCTGCACAAACTTCGATCATTATGACTGTACGCACGAGAGATGACTGTTCTCGGTCGTCCTTCGTTTCATTTGGAGTGTGTAAAGACCTCTGTGTCACAACAACCTCGCACCGGTCATAAGAACAAATCATTATCGTTAAACATCACAGCAGTATTTTTGCACATAACATTTTGCCGACTTTGCATAACTGTATGTTATGAACCTGTTGAATGTGTTTTCACATGTCGTTCTCCTCTTGAGGAATGTCTTGTTTGGAGATTATATAACTGAGAACAGACTTCTGCTTCCCACCTCATCTGACTCATAAATTCATCACACTGGACTGAATCCAGGACTGTACCACTGCACGCAACCTGGCAAACGTTCCTTTGCCACAAAGCATTTCCTGTCATTTCATTAAACTGACCCTTTTTTTATTTAGTATTGCTTGTCGCTGACCCCTCTCTTCATTTAAAAGTTTTATTCTGCTTATTTTATATCATTTCATAACAATAGAGTGGAGAGTTTTACAATCGCCATCTGTCCATTAACACAAGTACATTTCAACAACCACACATACACTAGAAATAAAGAAACACTGCCACCTAGAGTTAGAAAATCTGGCAGGGTTCAAACTACTTTCCTTCCAAGCAGTTTAATATAGTTTTTTATCACTATGCTAATTTGCATGGACTTCAGTCTTCTTGCATAGCAATTTTACTGGTTAGTAAACCAAGTGTTTGGACTACATCGGTTAGTTTATCTATGGAAATGAATGTGTGGATCATTAAGGTGATTTTCTAAAAACCTTTCCTTTCAAATTCCATTTGTCCACTCCCATGACTTATAGACCCATGCCATCTTTTTCATATCACAACAAACTAAAGGACAAACATTATCGAGGGCTGCGTTCAGCGCCGACAAAAATGGTGCAAAATGTTTTTTAAACGGAAACGGTGGTGCGTTGAACACCCTGTTCTGATGACGCAAGAGTTGCAACTATAGCAGCTGAGAAGGCCATTCTTTGTGTTCTTTTTGAAGAATTTTCGGAGCCTGATGAAATCGGTATAAATACGTGTTTAATACTGCAAAATACGCTCGATGTAACAGTCACTGCCCTTGCCGTCCAGAATAAAACAGAACATCCCAATCAAATGAAGGGATTTGTGGAAACTGTGGTTCCTAATTATTGTGATCCAACATTTGCCTCGCATTTCAGGATGAAAAGACAAACATTTCAGGTGAAGGATAATCCACTCCTTACCTCCGAGACTGTGTTATGATCTATATGACCGTATTATTTTTATTGTGAGTATTCAGCTTATCATTATTGCTGAACGCTGTTGTTGTGCAATGATATTGTAATATTTACCATTATATAATCAGAGGGGTATAGAAAAGTTTATGAAAGTGTCACTCCACAATACAATAGCAAAATATATAAATATGTATAGTATTTTTATGTTACATTAATCAGTATTTAGCACACCTTCCTAAGGAAAGGATATGGACCAGAAGACTTAAAGAAGTTCCAGAACTATACTTGTGCTCTTATTTCAGTTATTTTGCCTTTAATGTAAATAAACATGTGCAAACAATATACTTGCCCTTGTGAATTTATTTGGGTGTTATTTACATTGTGCGAGCTGTCTCTTTAATACCGCGTGGTTTATATACATATGTTGCTGCTGATTGGAATGACATGTTTGACACACCCACCAAACAAGAGAAAACGCATCTCAAACCCCATTGCACACCGTTTCCAGGAAACATGTCGTTCAAACCGGAAACCGTAGCAAAACGGTGCACACCGGTTTGAGCTTGAACTTGCCCCTGGTGCTTTGAGAAACTCAGTTACTGCTGATAAAAAAAAAAAGCAGGCTACATGTTCTATTTAGGTGTACAGTGTAATATTTACCCCACATTTACAACATGAGGAAACTATGGAAGCCCGTTTCCGCCACTGAATAAAGAAAATTTAAAAAAGAGGTTATTGCGACTTAACTCACAATTCTGACTTTTTTTCACAGAATTGCGAGGTTATATTATGACTTTTTAAACTCGCAGTTGCAAGTTTGTATCACGCAACTATGAGAAAAAAAGTCAGAATTGTGAGAAAGTCGCAGTTACCTTTTTTTATTTTTTATTCAGTGGCGGAAACGTGCTTCCATAGGAAAAAATGGGAAAAGGCATTACGAATGTTAAATCAACTGAAAGCAAAAATCTGCGATGCATCATTTAATTTTATTGAGTAAAATCAATAAGTTTTCATTTTACAACATATAAATCCCACATAATTAGTGCAGAAATGAGTATACAGACTTGGACCGATACTTTATTGAATTATAAAAAAAAAATTATTACAAAACCTGTGAAAGTAAGAACAAACAGGCTACATGTTGTGGAAATACCCACCCAAGCATTTATCATTTCAACAATTGTGTTGAACAGAGTACGGCAATCCATGTAAAAGCAATGAATGATGAAGACAGATTGTGTGAGCCAGTCACCAATAGTCAATGAAAAAAGTTCTTCTGCCGAGTTAGTAAAGTCACAGGCGGTGTGCAGACAGTTCAGTGCACAGGTAACGGTCCAGTCCAAACGTTACTCTCAGGTTCGAGACGGCCCCAGAAGCTAGTGGATATTATTTCTTAAGGAGGCTGTTAATTGCTTTAATCTCATCACTGCTCAGAGGAGAAAGGTTGTATCCTCTGAGTTCAGGCTTACCTGTGCAAGAAACAATTCGAAACAGAAAAAATAAGATGCTCTGATATCTACTACTCATGTTTTATGACAGTAACCTGACACAGTTTTGACACTGGCAGTAAATCTAGGGTTACTCTGTAGCTATAAACACTGACTTGAAGATGAGGATTTATATATGACAAATCATGAATGAATCAGGCTGGCAAAGCAGCTCTACCTTGCAAGTCATTGAGGCGGTTTACTTTTGCTTTTAGTCGTTTGCGGAGGTCAGATATTTCCTTGTCAAGCTGCTCTTGGTCTGTTGGGAACAATATACCAGCAATAGGCCAAGTAAACACTGAGACAAGTCGAAATGTATTACTCAGACAAAAATATGGTTGAAGGCGGCACACTCACCTTTAAGGATCATGGATCTGGTACTCTCTTGAGGGAATTTGATGAACATATTTCCAAAACACACTTTCACATTATCTAGATTAGATTGGATTCAACTTTATTGTCATGTGCAAAGCACAAACACAGAGATAACAAATCAGCATCCAAAAATACAAATAGCAGCATCTGTTTTACATAGTGTTGTGCTGTAAATGCAAAATGTTATGGTGTTAATGCAAATGGTTTCATGTATAGCCTCCTAGGACCCAGCTATAAAATAACACTTAAGGCAAGTTTATTCATTTATTCTTCTTTATTAGCCCTATGGCGGGGCTAAAAACGCATGTTGGTGATTAGAAATGCACTGAACAATTTCTAATGTTATCAAGAAAATGGCATCACGCTGGCCTACTACATTTTAAACAGAAATGCACTACAAGTTACATATATTATATATTTGATGTATTTCATAACATAGCAGATTTCATGTTTATCAGATACAGACATTTAGTACAGAAATACAATCTTTTATAAACATCTTATTTCAATATTTTCACGATTTCAGTGTTTCATATGGTTAATAAACAACAAATAAATGAATAAAATGAATTTTTTTTTAACGAAAGAGAGTGATTTGTGAAATATCAATTATTTTGCCAGTACTGTCTTGTCTTCTTCCTAAGTATATATATCATATATCTATCATTTTCATATGTAAACAAACAAACAAAACCTAGAACGCATACATAACGTTACAGGATCCCAGGAGGACACATAACCAGTGACCAGATCAGTGCAAATGCCACTAATAAAACAAGACCGAATGGAAATAGAGAAGGTGCAGTGTATTCAAGAACAGCAAAAGCGTGCAAGATGGCAGGAATAACAGCAATAAAGCACACTATAAAAGAAGCCGGGCAGTATTCGTGAGATCTGCACACACAGCATGTGTACTTACCGTTTGAGGAACGGTCTCGTAGCGCGCCGAGTGCTTCTCGATTTCTGTTTCTCCGCAAATCCAGATCCACGATCTGTCGACATTTCAGCGGATAGTATAAACACTGTTCAAGCGAAGTGTCTCATTGTACGTTTGACTATAACTGACTACTTTCATCATTCAAACCTACCTGTTGCTTGTCACTAAAAATATCTTCTGCAGCGACTTCTAACTCAGTCAGATACTCCAGTATTCGCTGCGCTGTCTCGTCCATGCTTGAGTCTGTGTGCTGTGCGCTGGGAAAACATGCCCGACTGATGAGGGAAACAAGTTCTGTTCGATTTCAGTTCCGTCGCAAAGCGGCCACACAACAGTTCCCACCTTACATTTGACTCTTCCTCTTCTTCTTCTGCTTGTTTTATGGCGGGTGGCATCCAACGTTAAGGTGCATTACCGCCACCTACTATACCGGAGTGTGGACCAGAGTGACTAACAGAACTTTATATATATATATATATATATATATAAAAAAAAAATCTTAATAATAAAAATAACAATTATACTTTATATTCTATGTATTAACCCAGTTTCCTTTTGACTCTTCTTCTTCTTGGTTTTATGGCTAGTTGCAATCTTTGCGCATATCGCCACCTACTGTACTATTATGCAATCAGGATTTTCTTTTATTAGGGCCCGAGCACCGGTGGTGTGAGGCCCCTATTGGAATTGCTCCGTTTCTTCTTCTTCTCCAAAGTGAATCGCATTTTTGAGCGCCTAAACATGCTCCAAAACTCTTGAAACTTTGCACACGCGTCAGAACTGGCGAATTTTACATCTGATATGGGTTTCAGAAGTGGGTGTGGCAAAACGGCTCGATAGCGCCACCTGTACACATTCAACGTAGTGTGCCTCGAGCTACGTTTTACATACATGTACGAAAATCGGTACACGTGTAACACACCATTACCTACAAAAAAAGTCTTTTTTTGTGCCGTTTTTGCCATTTCCAGGCCTACTTTGACAGACTCCTCCTACAGTTTTAATTGGATCATCTTCAAATTTGGTGAGGGTTATTTTAAGGCCTTTGTGATGTTAAATTGTGAAGATCTTGAGTTTTCGTCAAGGGGCGTGTCCCTGGCGGCCTGACAAGGTTTGATGTTTTGCCATGAAACATGCAACATGCAAGCAATGTCCGATCTGCCCCAAACTTCACACGTTTGATAGTTGTTCTGTCCTGAACACATGTCCATGCCCATATTCAGTTATAGTCATAGCACCACCTGCTGGCAACAGGAAGTGTCATGGTTAACACTGTCGTGGACTCCTAGCAACCTATTAAAAAGTGTCTGGAAGTGTTAAATACATGCTAGAAACATGCTAGCAACACTTCACTAATTGTTAAAGCATGCTAGTAATGCAGTGAAACAGGAAGTTGATGTAACTCAGGCATGCAGTGTCCAATCTGCCCCAAACTTAACATGTTTGATGAGTCCTGGCCTGAACACATCTACATGCCAAGATTCAGTTATAGTCATAGCGCCACCTACTGTCAATAGGAAGTGACATCTTTAACACTGTGCTGCACTATTAGCAACACAGTAAAATATGCCATTGTGTGCTAAACATGTTAAAAAGTTGCTCAAATATGATAAACATTGACTAAGTGCTAAAAGCATGCTATTAATGCCATGAAACAAGAAGTTGTAACTCATGCATACAATGCCCAATCTGCCCCAAACAAAAAAAGTCCTGGTCTGAAGACATCTACATTCCAACATTCAGTTACAGTCATAGCGCCACCAGCTGGCAGTAGGAAGTTTGGCACATATAACTGACTTTGACATATTCCTCCTATATTTATCACTTTAAATGCATATTGCCCACCGTTAGCTGTTTTCCTAAAGCCACCGAGTGGCGGTGAGCCCAGGTGCGAGGGCCCTTTCATTGCTGCTTTGAGCTTTAATTATATTAGTTGTTCTGTCTCAACTCTGAAGCCATCAAGAGTCCAGGTATCGGTTAGCTCTCCGTCCTCCACACTGAACCCCTTAAACTCCAAACCCAAACGTAACATCTTTTATATTATATTCTTTTATCTAGTCCTGTGCTATATAAAAAATTAAATAAAATCCTATATCCTGTTTTATCACTATTAAATTCATATCCCAATAAATATCCCACATCCTTATTCTTCTTACCTTTATCTTTTAGATATGCTATTAGTTCCTTCCTATCCTCACTATACTTTATACATTCATATATTGCATGCTCAATTGTTTCTTTCTCACCACAAAATTCACATAAGCCGTTAACATGTACACCGATTAAAAACAATGAACCATTCAGCCCTGAATGACCCAGTCTTAATCTAGCTATTATCCCCTCTTCCTTCCTATTCCTTCTTACATTTGACTCTTCCACAACCACAATATTTAAAGATACCTTTATTTTATTTATTTTTTAATGAATGTCCACAACACTATACCATGATACTTTTAGGTACATTTTAGGTAGGCCTTATATAATCAGACTACTTTTTGGTTACTTTTAGATTACTTTTGGTCTTACTTGTTTAGCACATTGATTTAAATAGGATAATCTTGTTCCATATTGATATAAAAATGTAAAGAGTATGACAATACATTCCATTTGTTATAATTAACAACATGAAGTGCATTAAACATTACATCAGGGTTTCCCAAACTGGGGTTCTTAAATGAACTGCAGGGGGTTTGCGAGTTTAATGAAAAAGTAAAATTAAATTAAGTAATTTTAAAATAACACCAATCAAAATACACTTAGCTACTAAAAAGAAATGAAATATTTCATTTGTTTACCTTCATGTCATGTGACAATTAACCATAACCGTGAACATGCAGTGATAGGTTACTTAATTATGAATACATTTATTTTAAAATCGCAGGGGGTGCTTCAAGTAGGAATAGGCTAAATGAACATTTAGAAGATGAAAAAGAGGAATTTGGAAGAATCAATAAATTATGATTTTTTTTTTTTTTTTTTTTGCTATTGTGTGAATACTATAATCATGTAATCAATAAAAAAGCAACTGTAGCCTAGTCTGATTAGGAGTATTTTAAAATGTAATTTAATCTAATTACAAATACCCTACTTAATTTTTTTAAATCTGATTACGTAATCTAGATTACATGTAGGCTAATCAATTACTATCCTCTGTATGTAATACAGGTGCATCTCAATAAATTAGAATGTCGTGGAAAAGTTAATTTATTTCAGTAATTCAACTCAAATTGTGAAACTCGTGTATTAAATAAATTCAATGCACACAGACTGAAGTAGTTTAAGTCTTTGGTTCTTTTAATTGTGATGATTTTGGCTCACATTTAACAAAAACCCACCAATTCACTATCTCAACAAATTAGAAT
>JADLZM010024790.1:1380043-1409264 GCA_018148995.1 Sinocyclocheilus maitianheensis | reverse complement strand
ATGTTTGTGGCTTACCCTCCTTGTGAAGGGTGTCAATGATTGTCTTCTGGACAACTGTCAGATCAGCAGTCTTCCCCATGATTGTGTAGCCTAGTGAACCAAACTGAGAGACCATTTTGAAGGCTCAGGAAACCTTTGCAGGTGTTTTGAGTTGATTAGCTGATTGGCATGTCACCATATTCTAATTTGTTGAGATAGTGAATTGGTGGGTTTTTGTTAAATGTGAGCCAAAATCATCACAATTAAAAGAACCAAAGACTTAAACTACTTCAGTCTGTGTGCATTGAATTTATTTAATACATGAGTTTCACAATTTGAGTTGAATTACTGAAATAAATGAACTTTTCCACGACATTCTAATTTATTGAGATGCACCTGTATGTTTGATCTTTTGCAGCGTCTTGATCGTTCTAAAAAAGCACAACCCAATTCTGACTAGACTTTAAGGTAGTGCATCTCGAGATATATACATATCTATTTTTTTTCATTAAATTGTCTTGCGTCTCACAGTTTTAAATGCAACAGCGCATTCTGTGTGAATGGCCCCTCGCGTTGTTTGGTGTGCATTTTGACCACCAGTGACCAAAAAAAAACTAAAAATACTTCTCTGTCTCTGATGAGTCTACAATCTTTAAATTATAACAATAAACGCTAGCGTCTGGGACCAGAACAGATGGTCAGTCCATTAGCACCAATTTCTCTGAATAGCCTATACGCAGAATTTTCTTTACATGGCATTAGATATTTACTTTTTTCCCCCAAAGCTAAATATCCTTAAATGTCATCAAATTATTGCATTTATTTTTTATAAATATATTATTTTATAAACTGATAAATAAAAAGATTTGTCTACTTGATATATTTCCCATGATGGAAAAGATTGGACTCAAAAGAAGGGACAGCTTGTCACCATATTTTGATAGCTCAATTACCCTCAACATTTAGCATTGTAACTATAGTGGGGCATGTCACAGCAATTATTTGACAAGAACACTATTTATCTGTGATAACTATCTGCCATAAAAAGAACATATTTAAGGTATTACACAATGTGTTTATGTCTTTAAAATTTAACCAGTAAAATAATTCTAAATATTCTAAAATTAAATGAAAAGTAATAAGTTGACTCTTGTCTGAATGTAATTTCTATGATTGATTCATAAAAGAAATAACTTACAGGCATTCATTTTATTCAACAGACTCTGAACAAGTGTTGGTAAGAAACGAATCTGTCCTTCAAACATCTGGAATTACTTTGGATCTGGCTATTATAAACATGTAACGCTTCCCTTGTCAAGAGGATTGTAAAGAGCTTTAAAAACATATTTTATTTATGGTCTTCACATTCACCTTATGATTCAGGCCTAGAATGAGAAAAATAATAAGTTACACAACGTAAGACGATTGCTTGTGCTCATTGGGACAGTCAGGTTGAGGGTAATGGTGTGCAGACACATGAAGTTTCAGCTCAAGCATATCATGTGTAATTGTAAACTCTAGTGTGAGTGGTTAACCAGTGCTGCTAACAGCGAAACATCAGTTGTACTATTAACCCTTGTGCGGTCTTCGGTCACTTCCGACCGGAGAATTTTACATTTTGAATTTTTTTTAAATCATAGCTTCACTAGAATGGTACAAAACTTGGTGACTTTTATGGCACTTGGTATGTGAACACATAAAACAAATAAATACAAAATGAGGGCATGATTCGAAAAAGCTAAGTGGTTGGGAAAAAAAATAGTCACACTCATGGTCTTCAGTCAAAAATGACCAACCATAGGAAATGAATGGGAAATGGAAAAAAGAAAATAGGGGGAAAAAACACATCTACAAATTGCAAAAAATTGCACAGCAATGAAGGGGTGAAACTCTAAAACATCTAAGAGTGCAAAATCAACACACCAACACACTTGTACACACACACACCTATGAATTGGTGTGACTGTAACCCTGCAACTATGTAAAATAAAATAAATAATTCAACTACAATGCAGTAAAAAAGTGGACAGCAAGGAAGGGGTTACACTCTAAAACATCAAGAGTGTAAAACAGATACATCCACTCACACACACTCACAGACGCACATACAGAATTATACATACAAAATGAATTGGCATGGCTATAACCGTATAGCCAAAATGAGTCAGAAGACTGAAATAAGAGGTTAAAATCAGATCAGATCAGACCCAGAAGGATTAAGCTCTGATAAAGCATTCCTGTTCATGTTTGTTACATTTGTATAGAATTTTAATGTTCTGTGCAACAAACTGCTTTCTGTGTTCAGGTTTGAATGTAGTAATAATAATGCAAAAACCTACACTTCAAATCAACATTTAAAACAACAAAAAATATAAACCTTGACAAAAAGTAGTCTTTGAGAATGCCTTAATATACATTTAGATCCACAACCTAATAAAAGTAAACAATTATGTATAAAAACAACTAGGGAATTCACAAGCCTCTCTATCGAGTCCTATACAGTAATCTAGTGGTTACACCATGAAATTACAGGTTTTTCTTTTCTTTTCTTTTTCTTGCTCTCACCAGGAGGTGCTATTAGGCATTCAAAAATTGGATTTTAAAGGCCTAGTCTCTATTTAAATCTGAAATACTGCATTAATTGAAAAATAATTTTAAAAAATTACTATTTTCAGTGGGAAAAAATGATCATAATTATTGCATAAATATTAATTAGAACCATAAAATTATCTCAAAATATAAAAGAAAAAATATTATTGAACAAAAATATGTTCGATTGATTTTACTGAAGAAAAATAAAGTTACATTTCAGGTGTTTGACCGCGAAGACCAAGAGTGTGACCCCCAAATGAGGAGCATACAAGGGTTAAATACATTGCTGTACCTGAAACATCTGTATAAGCACTGCCTACATATAAATTAACAAGTATTGCAGAAATAACAATTGTCTATTTTAAACTAAACTTAACATTAGATTAAAGATCCCTAAAGGGACCTGAATTTATGAAATTGCAGTCAGACCTGTTGATAGAAGATGCTTCAAAGAAATGAATGCAGATATATTGCTATTTCAAACAATGGATTTATAAAAGAGCAAGTTGCTTAAACAATTACTAAAAATAAGATTTTTACCGGCGGTACTGTATATCATGCATAAACACCATGCGTAAACAGGCAAAACTGATTTTGTATGGTAAGAAGTACTGAACTTAAGAAGAATATGTACATACAATGATCCAAAAAACTATTTGGACACTTAAACCACACTGAACAGAATGTCACCACATTAGATGAAAAAAAGATATATATACACCAAGTGGCATTTACAGTATTTTAAAGTAAAACATATTAAAATCAATAGTTTGTTTTTGGTTTTAAATGATCAGTCAATAGATATGCTGAAAAATGAAGTTGTATAAAGTACTGTGAAACATTCTGTTAGCAAAATATTAGTGTAACATCACGTTTATAATTAATGTGATGAACTGACCTCATACATTCACTAAAATACTGTAATGTTGGGATCAGTTGTAAATATGCTCAGAAAATATGCCACTTGGTTTAAAATTTCCTTATCTAATGCAATGAAATTCATACATTTTAACTGATTTCCAGGCCACTGTGTTGAAGTTACTTTGTGACAAATTCAACATGCTTTTGCCTCCTGTTCACTTGATTAGTCAATGAGTCTTTTGAGCTATGTAACCCATCTGAACTTACAGCACAAGATAATTTTGAGTCCTTTCGTGTTTTATCAAAGGTCTTCCTTTGTTCACTGCGTCCTCGTGCCCTATAGCCGACCTCCCTCGAACCCACACAGGAATGACTCCTTTGCCTTGGCTTTCTCTTTCTTACATCCCCAATACTGGCATTGCTGGTTGTTGTAGCTGTAGAAGAAGCTTGGTCAACACTGTATGTGGAAGCAACCGGATTGCGAATGTTACCGATAGCCTGCATGCGCCTCAAGTGGCTGCTCTCGCTCAAAGGGTCGCTGAGTCTGTGCTCTCGAGATCGGTGTCTGGGTTCCAGCTGATGAGCCCTGCTCTCACTGCTGCTCCTTTTAGGCAAACCTGAGGCCAGGCCCTTCTTCTCCAGGAGTGGACTCAGCCGTGTGTGGTGGTGGTAGGCATAAGAGCGGCATGGGCCATTCAAGATGGGATACTGATTCTGGCAGTGTGGGCAGGTACAGCTTGACAGCTGAAGGGTGGGAGCACTGGCCAAAGAGGACAGTAACGTCAAAGGGAACGCTCGCTGGCACTGGAGGATGCATTTAGGAGAGCTGAGGCTGAGATGAGAAGACGAATGAGGCAAGTGGCGAGCTTTAGGTAATGGAGCGTTGGATTTGCTGCAGTCTTCTTGGGCCGTTTGGATCTGATGCCATTCCAATTGCAATAGCCGGTCCAAGTATCTCTCAAGCTGCCCAACAGGCTTGGGTCGAGGAATGCCCTTACCTTCGGTGTTCAAGTACACAGCTAACTGCAGGAGACTCCAAGCATTGAAAGGAGGCGGTAAGAAATCTGGATAGCTGTTGTGCGCTCGACAAGACGGTCTCGAGGGATGAAAGGCAGACGGATCTATGACCTCTGCACGTAGGATGAGGTCAGGAGGAGAGATTTGAGCGGGAAGTGCAGATCTTTCAGAGTCTGAGAGGTCACTGGCACCGTCCTCTTCTCCATCTTTACTTTGTAGTGTACAGCCCTCGTCTTCGTTTCTGCACTCTGATGAGTTTTCTCTCTGAACTTGTACAGAATGAGGGGTTACGGGTCTTATACTTGAACTTTTACCCCTGCCACCACTCTCTTTTGCACCATGGCTGTTTGGTCTTTGTCGTCTCTCCTTCTGTCCATTTTTGGAAGTGGCATGAGATTTGATCTTAGTGGTGTGTTGCCTTGAGGAGCCAAAGGAAAGGGTTTTAAATGTCTTTGAAAGGGTTTACAGTATCTGGTCACATTTTATTTTGCCACATATTGACAAAAATAATTATGCACATGGCTTTATTTATATATTTATCAGTGTTGGGGAAAGTTACTTTTAAAAGTAATGCATTACAATATTGCGTTACTCCATAAAAAAGTAACTAATTACGTTACTTAGCTACTTTTTAAATCTGGACAGGGCTTACTCGTTTGTTTTTAAAATAAAAAATATATATTTTTGGCAAATATAAAAGCCTTTTCACACCAAAAGAGAAATGTAAAATTACGTCCGTACAGTAGAATGCAGAAGAAGAAATTTCAACACACTTCAGCAGTAAAAAAAGACACACGAATGTTCGTCTAGAGTAATTTGTGCTTATTAGTACGGCTGAACTGGATCATTGAAAGTCAGAAGCAAAGACATTGCTTTATAGAATGGGATTAAATACATAAAGCATATTTGTGTTGTTTAACATTTAATTATTGCAGGTTTGCGTCATATTCTGAGTTGTATTATTTTTATTCATTTTGAGGAATACTGAATCTGTTTTTTGTGAGTGAGTAAGATGAATTAATGCATATTCATATTTATTTTAGAACTACAGTAACATCTTCTGATTTCTCTCAACATGGGGACAGGAGAGCTGTCAATCAATACATTTGGAGGAAAAAAGTAACTTGCGTTACTTATCTGAAAAAGTAACTCCGATATTCTCTTGTAAATTAAACTTTACTTTACTAGTTACTTGAAAAAAGTTATATGAATACGTAACTCGCGTTACTTGTAATGCGTTACCCCCAACACTGCCTATTATAATAATCAGGTTATAGTAAAATGTAATATGCATAACTTAAACACTGTAAAACAAAAATAAAAACTGTTAGCCTTTATCTCAATCAATCATCTATGTGCCAAATTCTTTTCTAACCTGCCTGTGGGCTTCGCCATGAACAACATTGTGTCCAGTCTCGTCCTGCTTAACCTTTGCTGAGAGTCCTGCAGACATGAGGAAAACAGCACTCACAAATAACAATCAGAAGCTCAATTTATGCTGATGTTTACTTTTCTTCATTTAATGATTCTATTTTAAATTAAGTTCACACATAACCCATTGCTGTTGAGTGCTCACAGGTTCAGATGACTGATTGATGTCATTATTCGGTGGTGGATGCAAAGCTGCTTTTGTGTTTTTCTTGCTTTGAGTGAAAAAGTCAGGTTAGTCAAGATCAGTTCAGAAATAAAGGCAGCTAAATTTGGTAACATGTTTAAAGAAGCTTAAATCCAAGCGTGACCTGGCAGGTAAATAAAACATGACCTTAATTTAATTAAGGTTATTTATCGTTACCTTGGTGCATGTCCCAAAGCTTTCGTTTTTGTTCTATCAGACGAACGAAGCTTATTCTGACTGTTATGCACAGTGCTCTCCTGTAAGACCGTTCCCATCACTGGCGTTTCTCAAAGCAGCCTGGATCTTCTAGAACGGATGGATTCTCTCATATTATATGCACGGAGTCTTTTGATCTATATGAAGGCATATGTATTTTTTCTCGATCATGTGAGGTTTACTCCCACGATCAATCGACTGTCTCGCGCACTGCTCGCTTTAATCCTCGGTGCATCTGTACCGTTCTGTCCTAAATAATTCAGCGACGACCGGATCAGCCTGTCTGTAATGAGATGCATCGGTCAAATTAGTCGGTCTGTTCGATTTCGTCTAATGCGCTACACTAATCGATATAGAGTTAATTGTCTGAAGCTTGTGAATGAGGATATTTACGCAGGCGTGTAGGCTACTCCAGCTGTGTGGATGCTGAAGGGCGCATTGTTGTGTGGGGAATGTAGTCAACAGTGTCATAGGCTTACAGTGAAGCCTACACGATACTGTAAATATGTCTGAGACCCCATGTGCACTGTAAGAGACACATTTCGTTGCGTTCTAGCTTGTCGCGGCGTTTATTCGCATCGAGATTGACTTGTTGTTTACAGACGGGACGTGAGAATGTCGTATCTCATGTACGGTGGTCTAATAATAATCGTCGGGGAGATAGTTCAGACTGCACCTCCCGTGGGATCAGTAGTTAAATGTCATAGGCGCTCGATCTCCGCGTATTTTATTACAACCACACTGGCTGAAGAAGTCTTCTCCACTTTAAAATTAACATTGTCCTATTTTAGTTTTAACTGCACATAACGAGGGTGTTCTTCGTAGTTCGTAAAGTTGTGTCCTCACACCTTACAGTAAGGTAAGAGTCTGTAGCCAGATGTAGAGATTGAACAGTGTTGCTCGATTTTCGTGTGAAGATGCTTTCAGTGTATTTAGCTGTCAAAAGTTTCCTTTTGCCATTTGTGTGTTTGAAGTGGAGAACATAATGAAGAAATGAATAGGCTAGTGATTTTAAAATGTCTGAATGTCTTTTCGTTAGCATAGCAAATCATTTCACAAAAACAGTTCCAAATGTAGTGACACTTTATGGTTGTCAACAGTGGTCCATAATTTGTCAGATGTCTCTGGCAAAAGAGCAAAAAGATGCTACTTGGCAAATACACTCACGTATTTACAAGTGTGACTTTTTGTGTTGGCAAGTTTTTCTCCTTTTGCTAATAGAGAGCGCAGAGAGAATGGAAACCCATCCGCATGGATCAGGACCTGCCTTGCAGTTCACAAGTGGTTTTAGTGAAGTATCTAGACCCGTCAAGACCTTTCATCTTCGAGACATCTACCGCCCCAAGCCAACCCCACAAAGGACCCCTGTGGCAATACGGCCACCCAGCCCAAAACCAGGTCCTCCCCAGGAGCCCGTTGTCCGGCGTAGGCGGTCATGCGAGCCAGAGCCAAAACCCATCATGAGGAGACGGGCTAAATCCCTCTCGTCCTCCACAGAAGAGCACACCTGCAGGAACGTGCAGGTCCGCTTCGTAGATTCGTTGGGATTGGAACTGGAAGATGTGAAGCTCTTCAAGGCCAGCGAGGACCCAATGGTGCCGGTCCACGTCATCACAAGACTGCTGGCAAGCTCTGAGCTGGCCTCCAGGAAAAAGCTGGAGCTCTCTCTACCCTACTTCCAGCCATCCTTCCCTGACAACATGCGTGCCGAGGCTGGTTTCCTCAAGCGCTTGTGCCAGCAGCGAGTTTGCCTGGAGCAGGTGTTTTGCTCTGAGCTGGGAATTATCGGAACCGTGCAAGTGCTGAACTTGGCCTATGAGAAAGAGGTTACGGTACGATACTCATTTACGGACTGGAAGTGCAGCGCGGAGAGTAAAGCGAGCTGGATCTCCACCGTCCACAGAGATGGGCCAGATCCGGAGTCGGACATGTTTAGTTTTCACCTGCCTGTACCGCCGTTCATCCTGCAACCAGGTGCCTTGCTACAGTTCGCCATCTGCTACCGGGTCAGAGGATTTGAGTTCTGGGACAACAATGGTGGGTGTAATTATAAACTGACCTGCCAGACGTACAAATTGACGGTCCCCAGAGAGTGTGAAGATAGCCTGGTGCATTTCATTTGACTCTCCACTAGCCATGGTCAGTGCTGTGAAAAAAGTGTTTGCCCCCATCCTGATTTTGTCTGTTCTTGTGTATATTTCATACTAAACCTGAGTAAATACAACTTTTATTGATTTATTTTCAATGAAGCTATCCAACACCTATCACTCCTGTGAAAAATAAATTGCCCCCTTAAACCTAAAATCTGGTTGTGCCAACATTAACTGCATCCAGGGCCTTCCTTAGGGGGGTGCAACTGGTGCGGCCGCCGGAACGGACCCCCCCGGAATGCGATCTCGAACAGACCGAGGGGGGCTCCGCTCCCTAGATCGCACCGGGCCCCGCATCAGCTAAGGGCGACCCTGACTGCATCTAAACGCTACAGATTACTGTAGATCCGTCTTTCACAGCGCTGTGGTGGGATTTTGGCCCATCACACAGTGTGGCCCCATTGGAGGGTTTTCAAGCATGAACTGCCTGTTTAAGGTCCTGCCACAGCATCTGAATTGGGTTCAAGTCAGGACTAGGCCACTCCAAAACTTTAATTTAGCTTTTCTGAGCCCTACATTTTCACAGCACTGTATGTATAAAGGGTCTTTATAATCATGTGTTCATCCCAAGCATAGAGTACTTTAATATGTCACACTAATGGAATTTATCATAAAAAACGGCTCTAATTTCAGTACTGGCTACCACCCAAGAACAATTAGAATGCAATACTTGATCAGTTCAGTATTATTATTGCTGTAGGAGACTTTCATCTTTAAGTGTCTGTGCAAAAATAGAACAGACTTCATGCACATTCTTTCAATTCCTTTAGAACTCATAGCTGTAGGGATATTGCACGTTATAGTGCTATTTTAATCATTCACAGTGTCGTGCCTACAGCTATGCAGTGTCTTAACATCTCTTTCAGAATGCTTAAAATTCTTTCTCTTAATGTGTGATGAATTGTCTTGCATATTTCTTCGCTGGAAAACTTTTAGAATAATTCACTGAGGTTTGTACATTTGTTTCCAGTTGTGCCTGGTTAACATCTTATCCAGGAGTGCCATGTGGAACTAGACTATTTTAAAAATCATTAGTTCTCTAATGCACAAGCAGACTTTGCAACTTGCTTGTATTAGTCCTAATCGTGTATTTTCAACTAAATATGTTACTCAATAAATAAAGCAAAACAAGGTTATGCTCTTGATTTTGGAGTGGGAAAAAAGTTTGAAAAATTCACATGCTTGACCCCCATCCCCCCATGGGATGTGTGACCGTTTAAAACAGTCCATTACAAAAAAACGAACAGTCAAACAGTCTTCCACCGTCCCACCAGAGTCCCCTGAAAAAGAATAAAGGTCCAGACTTGCAGCTGGACTGAGTGGAGTTTGGAGGGTTTTGGCTTCTTCGGGCTGAATCAAAATGTGAATATGAGTAAATATGAGTGATACTTTTTTTATTCCCTTGCATTAGCACTCTTCTTGACCTTTCCCCTACAGAGATTTCTCCATCCGACCTCCTGCTAATGGCATCTGAGGAAGGCAATCAATGTGCTTCTGACTCAGTTCAGCTGTAAGGGCACATGACAGAAATATGAGGTCAGGTCTAAAAATATCATCATCTTTAAACCAAAAACAAAACTACTATAAGCACGCCTTCACCTTTGACACACAGCCTGACAGTTGCAGTGCATTTCTGAAATGATTCCGCCTGGCTGCCTTTACTATTGTTATAACTACACAAAAGTATGCCGAGCATTACCATCATTACTAGAGTCACCGTCCTCTTTTTAATCACATGTTTGTGTTGTGAAGTGTCTTTCTTTCTTTCATTGTATAACAATAGATCATTGTGAACTGTTGTTGACAGTAAGAGAAAGCATCTGCGATTTTAAATAAAACTGTGATCAAACACTAGATGGTGCTGTGAATCTTGAGCTGGACATTTGTAACTTTAAATCTTCCACATTTGATTTAGGGAAGAAAAGGACGATCAAAACAGACAGATCTGAAAAACTCACTGTATATACGTACTTAGAAAATTGAGTCTTGGCCCTAAATTAAGTATCATAAAACTGTTTGTACCCCTTTTCATGCTTAGTTTAATTGGCTTACGTTTTATCCAAACATCGATGTTGCCCAATGTGCAATAGTACATTCATAGTCACTGCATACTATAGGCAGTAACTGATAAAAGTGTGGCCAAACTAATTTTGGTTTGTTCCTTGTTTATACCCTATTGCACATTTTCTGACTAGGATTTCTTACAAGATGAGGAAGAAAATCCCTCATTTTAGTGTTTTTCTCTGCCTTGTGTCATGTTGTTTCATGCAGAAATGAATCAAGACATTATTACACATGACACATTTCCTGAGATTTACCTCAAGATAAAAAAGGCAGGACCTGGAGTTTGCGTACAAAGAAATATAATGACTAGCCCCACAGCTCTGTTTGTGTTTCACTGGCCTCGCAGAGAAATATTAACCGGGTGCTTTAGTGGCTCAGGCATCCATTTCTTCCGATGAAAGGAGACTGACCCAGTTAAGGAGCTAATCTCTTATGCATGAGCTTTAAATGCCTTCATTAATATGAATCATTAGGGCTGTCATGTAAATAACTCGACTGTAAGTGCAATGGCCATATAAAAGAGGAGATCGGATGCAGATCTTGTTATATTTATGGGAGTTTGTGGTTTTGTCATTAACTTAAAGATGTGGTCAGGTTGTGGCAAGCCCGCGATCATCACAGCTCCAAGCTCTTTGTGTTTTCACAAATGTCAGTCACTCCTCGCACCATTCCTGCTGTGAATAATGTAATCAACATGCTGGATGTACACTTCTGTTCTGCTGCCAGGCCTGTGGAGCTGATGCAAATACAACTCTACTGAGAATAGATCAAATAATGCGTGAAAACACATCTGATGCTCTTACATGAGCAGTGCTGATCTGACACAAAGGTATCTTTGTCATTTATGCACTGTCTGTTATACACATGTTATAAAACCAGTGCAGAATCTGTGCATGACAAGACAGACGCGTGGTTGATTTTTACCGCAGAGGCCTGACTTAAACCTGTGTTGTACACGATAGTAATAATATGTGCATGAATTTCAAGATGTCTTATTATGAAATATACAGAATGAGTCATTTTGGGAGTGGTAAGTCTTAAGGTCTTGAAATTGCCAACGTGTTAAATTACACATTTCACATGGCAAAGGAAAATTGCACTAAACAGTGCGTGTCTAAGTGTCTAATCTGCCTTCACCGCAGGGAGCGATGAATGCCATGCTGGAAATGTTACAATGCACTTCATGTCATTTTATAGCAGTCATGTTCTCATTGTGAGATGTCTGGAACATCATACTAAAAAGCTCAATTAGATGGGCAAAACCCTCAGCTACTTAAAAGTGAATTATTTTCTATTAGTCATTAAAGGTGTTTTGGAAAATCATGCATAAAATGTTCCTATTATCTGACATTATCAGTGAGCAAGGTGTCTTTAGAAACACACATGTCTCTCTTCCAGCCCCAACAAAATAGAAGGGAAATTTTTTTTAAAGGAGCTGCCTTTCTCATCTAAGAGAGAGAGGTTTTCTAACATGAGCCAATCAGAAACACTCTTTGTGGTTTGATCAGTTTTGTGGGACACCATGCAGACTCTTTTGATTACTTTGTCTGTGTAATATATTAAACACATTTTGAATATATAACTCTTATTGACTTCAGTCTCACAAGTACTCACAGGTTGGAAAGTATTAACTTATAGAAATAGCCAATATTTCTATTAAAATTCCTCAGGAGAATAAAAGTAGACATGAATGAAACTTGTAAATTGTTGTTGACTTATAACAAGAATATACTGTATAGCCAAGTATAATAAAATGAATGTGGACTACACAGATGCTTTGGCATCGGAAGAAACTGATGAGAAATGCTTGATTTCAATTTTAAAGGGATAGTTCATTCAAAAATGACCAATCTGTCATCATTTACTCACCCTCTATTTGTTGTTCTTTAATCTGTTGAACACAAAAGAAGATATTCCGAAGAATGTTGGCATGAAAATATATGAAACAAATACTGCAGAAGTCAGTCGCTCCCATCATGTGGTCCTCGTTCTCCTTTCCGATGCTGTATACTCAAATGGGGACTGAACCCATGACTAGTTATTTCTAGTGCCATGCTCTGCTTTTTGAGCTACATAAACGATTTGACTTTCTTATTGGTTCATATAGACTTTAAGTGTGGAAGAACACAGCAGCAGGAGTGTGTTAAAAAGGAAAAAATAAACTAGTTTTCACCATTGCTGTAGTTTCTCATCAGTTGTTTCAATAATGATGTAAATATTGTCTTCATTAATTAATTTCAGACTCTTGTTTGCGATCTTCACGTCTTCTTTTCCATTAACCTCAAAGGGAAACTGTGGCGGTGTTGTAAGGTGATTATAGTGCGCTCTTTCCATCAACCGACACCGCTGACCTGCTTTCTGCTGGCCCGCTTACAGCAGCTATTCTGTCATAACGGAAAAACTGTGACTTCTTAACATATAACCTAACATTAACTCGGCCAAACATTTAATCCGTGTTTATTCAGAAAAGAGAAACGAATGTAAAACTAAAGGCAGATCTTCCCTCCTCATAGCTCTGCGATGCGTGTGTGTGTGTGTGTGTGTGTGTGTGTCAATGGAAATAATGACTTCTCGTGTTTTCTTCAAGGACAGTGAGACCTCCTGAGCGCTTATGTAAGACTACTATATCTAAAAGACTTGAAAGAAACTGAATCTGGCGTACACGAAACAAGAGATCGATTAGACAAACGAGCACAAGAGATGAGGATTGTCAGTAAAGTTGGTCCATGAGAGTTGAAGGAGATATGTGACCCTGGAGCACAAAACCAGTCTTAAGTCGCTGGGGGATATTTGTAGCAATAACCAAAAATACATTGTATGGGTCGAAATTATTATTTTTTAATGCTAAAAATCATTAGGATATTAAGTAAAGATCATGCTCCATGAAGATATTTTGTAAATTTCCAACTTAATTTTTGATTAGTAATATGCATTGCTAAGAACTTTTCAAATAGTTGTATCTCGGCCAAATATTGTCCTATCCTAACAAACCATACATCAATGGAATTTATTTACATAGCTTTCAGATGATGTACAAATCTCAATTTTGAAAAATTGACAATTAAGATTGTGGTTTTGTGGTCCAGGGTCACATATGAGCACGTTTAGCTAAGTTGATTCCTCATCCATCCATTCATTCAGAAAAGAAGATAGACATTGTCGTTTGTTAAAAATCCAAAGCTTGTACTGTACAGACAATAAATAGTCCTTGCAAAGGTAAGACATGATTTCCGTTCCTCGTACTAACATCTATACAGCTGATATGAAACTCAAGTTTTAGTAGGAGCCCAGAAATGCTTGGGGTGTCACAAGAGCACCAAAACTGGAGTGGGAAAAATGTTCGAAAAATTCACATGCTTGACCCCCACCCCCCCCACACGCCCCCCATTGGCATCAAAAGGTGACCGTTTAAAACAGTCCATTACAAAAAAACGAAAAAGTCAAATGTCTTTTTTTTTCAAACAGTCTTCCACCATCCCACCAGAGTCCCCTGAAAAACAATAAAGGTCCAGACTTGCAGCTGGACTGAGTGGAGTTTGGAGGGTTTTGGCTTCTTCAAGCTGAAGCTCCAGAGACATAGCCTCCAAGGTTCACTAGCGCCCAAATATCAGGCCCTCCATGGAGCAGCCATGGACAGCCTCCTGAGGTCTTTGACTTCACAGAGATACCCTTAGCATATTCTTCACGGAAGAAACCTTGCTATGGTCGATGGAACCTGCAATGCAAAGGGAGAAGACACCTGTAAGACGCCCCAAAAACCGACTATCATCCATCAAATGTGTATTAATAGAAGAGCGGTGTGTGTGTGTGTGTGCCAGACAGAGCTCTGCTCAGCACAGGACTGGGACCTTGTTCAGCTATTTGTGTCCACAGAAATGAGGTCTAACGTAAAACAAACGTAAGCTAAATGTGAGCAAGTATTTGTTCTACATGTCGGCGAGCGCTTATGTGTGCTTATTCTGCAAATTCCGCACTTTCAGGACAGTGCAGATACGGCTATATTTAGAACAGCCTCCCGTATTGATCTACTGTATGTGTCCTGCAGCTTTAGCTGTTATGCAAGCGACCGTGTGAGAAGTGATCTATCGTAGATGCAATGATTTTTTGTGGTGAACGGTTATGCAAACGTGGAACAATATATAGAAACAGGCCATGTATATATACACAAGGAAGAAATGGAAACACACACTGACCTTGTTAGGTGTTTGCTTGACGCATGAACCTCCATTTCGCTGCTCTTGAACTCATTCAGCTCTTTGCGTATCGCTGCCTGCGAGGCGAAAACAACAACAATGAGCTCCTGATAAACAGTCAGGCACACTCTTGCAGCAGGTCACTGGAAAGAAGATCTCCTGATGTTTTATAAATGATCTGTTCTGGTTTTGTTGACTTGTTGACACAAACTGGTCACGATAAGGCACACGCAGAATCTTAATGCACATCATCCATTGTTACACGTCCTCTGGACCTTGTGTGTTTATTTATTATAGGTTTTTTAGGAAGAAGTCTTTTTTTTTTTTGCTCCTTAAGGCTGCATTTATTTGATCATAAACACAGTCAAGTCTGTAATGTTGTGAAATATTATTACACTTCTATGTGCAAATATGTTCAAATGTAATTTATTGCTGTGATTAAAGCTGGAATTTACTTCAGAAAACATTCTAATATGCTGATGTGATGCCGCTCAAGAAACATTTCTGATTACTCTCAATGTTGAAAACAGTTGTGATGATAATATTTTCATGGAAACCATAACACTTTTTGTTCAGGATTCTTTGACGAATAGAAAGTTCAGCATTTATTTGAAATAGAAATCATTATAAATGTCTTTAATGCCACTTTCAATCAGTTTAATGCATCCTTGCTGAATAAAAGTACTTATTTCTTAAAAAAAAAAACGTAATTTTAATAATGCTGTTTGGACTTGTTTAACTTTGTGTTAAATTCCCCAAAAAAAAACACAGAAAATGTGAACTCCGCAGATTATACAAATATTTGTATTTCTTTCTCATTTTATTAATGCATTTTATATAACAGAATCACATCATGATATTTTAGATGAATCAAATTAATTTTATATATTTTTTATATCAAATATATCTCTATTATCTCAACGTGGCAGTGTGTGTTGGCCTGTAGGGGTCGTGTGTGAGTTTATAATGCGCACCTTATCTGAAGCAGATAGTCTCGTCCAGGGCTTGTCTGCTCTCCTGTCGTAATCCTGAGCTTTGGCCACTTCCACATAGTCACTGAAACGGATCAGAATCTTTCTGTCCCGCAGCTCGTCAACGGTGGGCCGCTGATTCAGCTGGAAAGACAAGAAAAAGAGAGGTTTAGTTGAACAGCTGCATCAAGGAAAAAAACGGATCGTTCCTACTTAAATTCTGTAAAGGATGAGATGAGTTTCAAGTAGTTGCAATGCTCATAAAAGACACAGACTATAGTCTAAAAAATGCTGGGTTTGCTTGAGTTCAAATATGGATTGACCCAGCTGTTGGGTAAAATGTTTTACATTAATTTTTTAACCCAAATGTTGGGTTAGTCCATATTTGACCCAAAGTTGGGTTGAAACAACCCAGCATTTTTAGGAATGTATAGTTAGGCTCATGATCAAATTACTTGACAAAATAACAGCTTATTCTGATTCAGGTCATCTTGTTATCATTTATAAATACATTGATTTCTTGACCACTGGCGTCTGTTATTTCTCTTGCTGCAGTAAACCACCCAAGGTTGTGTGTTACAATGATTTGACCACATTTAGGCCCCGTCCACACGGAGACGCATTTAGCTGTATCGTATAGGCATTTAGGCGTTTCGTCCAGATGGATCCGTCGTTTTGGGAGAGTGAAACCGATATTTTTTTAAACCGGGTCCCAGAGTGGATAAATCTGAAAACGCCGCCCTTGCGTTTTCGTGTGGACAGCGAATCCGTGGCTGTGTCCGAAATCGCCCCCTATACCCTCATTCACTATTCCCTACATTAGGTCACTAATTCAGTTCACTAGAAGGAGTGAATGAAAACGAGTAGTGAATTCGGACACTGAGTGCACCGGAAGGAATGCCGCTTTTGCATAGTTCGTGCTTGCTGTTTATTAATCATTTGAAACTAGCAAACTAGTAGTTCCAGTAGTAAGATTAAAGGATTTATCTTGAACTCTGTCACGGAAATTATGTATAAACCCTAATCAAAAAATTTAATAATCAATTTGTTGTACCCGTGTTGTACATTATGCTGTACACCATGGATGAGCGCTTTGTAAAAATGAACGGATTGATTATTCAGCTGCGGGCGCCATCTTCCGGCTCTCACGGTGCATTATGGGCATTCTCTAGCCGTTGAGCGTGCACCAGTTGTACACTCGTTTTTGCAGTGCATTGTGGGATTGAATGAGTGCACTCGAGAACGTCCACTATGGTTTTGGACACCACTAAAAATGGCTGTTCCCTCAAATAGTGCCCTATTTAAGGGTATAGGGGGCGATTTCGGACACAGCCCATATATTTTCTGAAACTATTATGTCATCAGCCCACGTCTCGCCTCTAGTCAGACACCACTACGTCACGTAAACAGCAACAAAAACATGAACAAACACTGAACGATTGGCTTTTTATTAACTAACATTAACAAATAAATGTATTGTTCCATGTTCGTTTGTATACCGCGCACAAGGTTTATGCACATAGTCTTCTTCTCCGTTATTAGTGTATCTCTGTGGCAGAATTACAGCGCCACATACTGGTCTGGCATGTATACTACATCGTTTTGTGTCGGTTTCGTGGTTTCGTGTGGACGCAGATATTTCTTGAGACGAGGGGGAAAAAAAGATCGGATAGGGAAAGCTCTGGCTTCGTGTGGACGTAGCCTTAAGGAGCTTTATGTCAAGAACACACTTTCGACTTGCTGCTTCAATATTACATGAACCAATTCTTTGCCATTAACAGTCGAGATTGTTCTCTTAGTATTATTATCGGTTGTTTTAAAATTGTCATTGTTCTTATATGATGACAGGGAGTTTATAGGCTTTTGACTGACTGTGAATGACTGGTATTACAGCAGTAACAGTGTCTTTCCTCAGATAACTCAGGCTAAGCAGACAAATGACAACAAATATGTGTATGCATATGTGACTCGATCAGAGAGATATTTTTGTCAGGACCCACATACCTTTCTGTTAAGCCTTTGCTTGATTTCCCTTCTCTCCTCTTGCTCTGTCTGGTCATTCTTCTCTGCAAATCCACCCCAAAAAAAAAATCACAGATGAGAAAAAGCATGCACACAGTCCACAGAGGTACAGATTAACTTTGAAGTTTTAATCCAGCACACAACACAAAGAGCATGCTTACACTCCACAGCACTTACACTCATGCACTACTGCTGGAATATCTAGCAAGTCAGTTTTCCTCCTGATTCAAATGTCAATTTATTCAATATGCATACTGCATTTTTAAATAAAATAAACCAACATTCTTATGACGTTTTAATCAAATCTCTCATGGCCTGGTTCCATGTCTAGCTCGTGTTTAAATCAGATCTCTTGAACATCTGTGTCCGCAGCTGTCCTGAAGACCCCTGCGCATATCACCAGAGCGCCAGATTACTGCATTTCTTTAATAGGCTTTATCCTTTCACAGCACAGGATAACATTGTTCTCTTATATTTCCCTCTGTCAAATATGTGGATTATCTGAATCTGTGCTGCGAAGGACTTAGCGTGGGAAAATATGGGACGCACGTGTCTTATCTAGTATGATGAAACTAGGATAAACGCATTTAATGTTCTGTCACTTCAGGACTCATTGCTTGTCCTTGCTTTGACTAACATCTTGTCTCAAATCACAGTTCTTGGAGAGTGAGCGAGCGTCTGGAGCATGTGCACAGGAGAGATCAGCCGAAGTCAGCAGACAGCTGCTCAGAGTCAGAGGACACAGGTGCCGCGGCCCAAGATAGAGGCCTCGCCTAAACCCCATCACAAGTGTGCCAGGGACACATGCTAGAAATACATACAAATACAAATTCTATTTACACTAATGAAGAAAAGCCTAAACACAAAAAGGTTTTTCTTGTAAAGTTCACTAATTATTTAAATCATGTGAAAATCATCACACTATTACAGAGCAATTAAATGAAACAGTGAAATTACTCTGTTTGACTCAGACGGTGATCATGTGCAGACCTGTGTAATCTCTGCCACTCCGTCTCAATCTGTAATCGCTCATATTATTGTGTCGAGCTCCAGACGGATTGCATCTATAATCTCCCTATTCCAAATGAGCTGAAATTACATTTACGCCTCCCTCAGATTTATCCAGTTTTTTTGTGTGTGGATTGTTTTTTTTTTTTTTAGAAATATAGAGACCTGTTACAGAAGAAATACGGAATCTAACTTTTACCATAGAAATACACTTAAAAATATTTAGTGTTGAAAGAGTTTTCACTCAGAAATCGGCAGTTAATTTCACAAACAACTACAACGAAACACCAAGTCACATTCAATTAAATGTGATATTTTTAAGTTGGAAAAACTGAAATAGTATTTTCTTGTAAAAGATACTCCAATGATCTTTGTTTTCATTACTTAAAAATGTATTGGGTGCTCACATTGTATGCGAATATAATTGCAACCTGATATAGCCTACTCATCAAAACTTTATAATCTCAAACTGTTCATTAGACTACATGGAATACTTCAACTTCACACTGGTGAGAAAAAAATATATAGTGTCAAACTAAAAAGAAAAGGTGACGAGTCACAGCAAAATTCAAGTGAACACAGTTGTTCAAAAATTTCTATTTGAGCTAACTCTTATAAATTATGTTTGTGATGTATCCTAACCAGTGTTGGGGAAAGTTACTTTTAAAAGTAATGCATTACAATATTGCGTTACTCCATAAAAAAGTAACTAATTACGTTACTTAGCTACTTTTTATGGAAAAAGTAATGTGTTACGTTACTTTTGCGTTACTTTTTAAATCTGGACAGGGCTTGCTTGCTTGTTTTTAAAATAAAAAAGTTATATTTTTGGCAAATATAAAAGCCTTTTCAAACCAAAAGTGAAATGAATAAGCCTCAGGCTGAAGGGAAAGTACATTTACGTCCGTACAGTAGAATGCAGAAGAAGACATTTCAACACACTTCAGCAATAAACAAAGACACACGAATGTTCGTCTAGAGTAATTTGTGCTTATTAGTACAGCTGAACTGGATCATCGAAGGTCAGAAGCAAAGACATTGCTTTATAGAATGGGATTAAATACATAAAGCATATTTGTGTTGTTTAACATTTAATTATTGCAGGTTTGCGTCATATTCTGAGTTGCATTATTTTTATTCATTTTGAGGAATACTGAATCTGTTTTTTTGTGTGTGAGTGAGTGAGATGAATTAATGCATATTCATATTTATTTTAGAACTACAGTAACATCTGATTTCTCTCATCATGGGGACAGGAGAGCTGTCAATCAATAAATTGGGGGGGAAAAGAAACTTGCGTTACTTATCTGAAAAAGTAACTCAGATATTCTATATTGTAAATTAAAAAGTAATGCGTTACTTTACTAGTTACTTGAAAAAAGTAATCTGATTACGTTACCCCCACAAGTGCTGCGTTACCCCCAAAACTGATCCTAATCAGGTCAAGATGATTTAGTCACACGAAATAACAGTTTTGTGAATATAACCAAATTAGTGCATTAAGTTGCCTGACCATTTTTATTTCAGTGAATAAAAACATACTTTATTTTTTAAAACACAGTAGTATGAATTTTAAGCAAAATGGTGATGCTATTTGTCAACAGGCAGGTAATAAACATGATTTCCAGCTAGAGGAAGAAAAGTCTACCTCCAGCATCCCAGGCGCTTCATCTGTGATCGGACAGGTGCGATACTCACGTTTGAGGATGTTCCGGCTCTCCAGCTCCTCCACCGCTGGTCTCTGACTCAGTCTCCTGCGGAAAAACACCAAAATCACGTTCTGGACCATTTTGATGCAATCTCCAAAGTGTCTTTGACAGTCTCTGCTCAGCAGCGGGGATCCCGCGATCCGCGCATGTTACAGGGGAACCCTGCGTCCCATCTCGCGTCTAAACATCGCCGAGGATCAGCACGACTAAAGCACTTCCACATCACCAGGTTTATTATTATCTGTGCTTGAGATTCCCTGATTTGACGGAATGAAGCGAGCGGCACTTGTTCGTGGGAGCGCGGTTATTACGCGAAAGCCTCATCGACGAAGAAATACGCCGATAAGTGTCGGTTTGTATCAAAAAGCAATAGAAAAGAGTGAAAAAGATGAAGCGGAGACGGAGATGAGCATCTGCTCCTGAGTTCTCTGAAGTCTCAGAGTGCTGTGTGTGATACTGGAGATCCTTTACGCATCATTTATAAAGGGGGCGGCGCGTGCGGCAGAGATCCCCACGCACACTCAGTGCGCGCCGGAGGAATATGCTGCAGTCAGGGAAAATACAACCTCCATCCACACCTCTGATGGATCCTGCTTTAATATCGAAACAATATTAAAGTTGATCGCAACAGAGATATGAAAATATATACCTCTAAATCAGAACAACTCATCTGCTAAAGGACATTGTTCGAGGGGAAAAGCTTTGGCGTCGGTGCGCTTTAATTCACTCAGTCTCATCAGTGGGCGGGGCTTTCATATGCATATGAAGAAATATATGCATGCAAAATTATGTAAGCGTTCAACTTATTTAAACAATAAAGTCACATAATGCTGAATCGCTAAATATCATAGTGTGTATTTTATGTCAGGTTACAAATGCACCACAATTCCCTACACTTTTCTTTTCTTTTGTTGGCGGAAAAGGTGATTTTGACATTTACAACAAAAATCTGCAGATGCAATATAGCCTGAATAGATAGAATTGTATCCCAACTGCATCAGTGACAAAACACACATGGACATCCCTATGGAAAGGATGTGCTCAGTGCTCACACACTTTGAAAATCAAGCAATGAGTCGTGCAATGGCATGACAAAAAAAAAATAGATTTGACACATTTGTTCAATTTGTTTTGTCTAATTGTGCTTTAAGATAACAATGTATAGACCTCACATTGAAATGTATGATCTGCTCATTTATTGTTGACCACCTTGCAAACCCCAGGACACTGGGGCCCTAGGTGACACTTATATTGCCTATATGATGTGTAGCTTCATATCACTTGCTCACTGACAGATTCACACGACAGCTTAAAGTCTTCAGTGTGATGAAACGTCGTGTTCACACACTTTAATTGTCACGGCACAACAGAACATGACGCCATGAATCATACAAACAGCAGGCCTAAGGTGGACTTGTACACAATCTGCTGTTAAAAAACACAGTGATGGATATTTTTAAATCTCGCCTGATTGGCCCAGGTCCTGGAAATATTAACTGTGGGGAGATTAAGCCGAGCCATCCGGAGCGGAAGCTCAGCTGTGACACCGCATTCACTGAAGCCTTTAAATGCGCTCAACATGGGCAAAACAGAAACAAAGCTAAAATAAATGAATACGGTTGAATTCCATAGGTTAGTTTACATGAACTATAATGAAAAATACAATAAGATTCCATTTGTTAACTATATTTGATGAATTAAATAACATGAACTAACAATGATCAATACATTTGTTACAGTATTTATTGATCTTTATTAACGTTAGTTAACTGTTCATTTTTAGTCCATGTTAACTCAGGTCCATTAAATGACATTAATAGATACAACTTTTGATTTAGCTGATGTAAATGCTGGGGTTATTATTAACTAAGATTAATAAATGTTTAGAAGTATTTTTCATTGTTAGTTTGTGTTAACTAATGTAGTTATCTAATGCTAACAAATGGAACCTTATTGTAAAGTTTTACTGATGTTTCCTAAACATTTATTAACCTTAGTTAATATTCATTACATTATCAAAATTAAAAATGAATTCTGTTAATATTATTGAATGGACCCGAGCTAACCATGAACCGAACTAACAATGAACAGATCTATTTTTATTAACTAATACTAACAAATCTTGATAAGTAGTGTTAAGTAATGGAATATACAGCAAAGTGTTACCGGTTTTCCTAAACATTTCACAGGTTGGTTTGCTCCTGTTAGATATATATAAAAAAAGAACTTGAATACAGACTATAAAAAAGCTATGATTTTTTTCCAACATGTAAAACCTGAAATACATCTAAATCCAGCATTTATTTCTGAAAATGTGCTATACAGAGGCGAAATGGCTATTCAGAGAAGTGTTTTTATCAGCACAATACAACATCTCAAATGTGTTTAGTTCTTTATAGAACACCCTGAGGTCATGCTCCTTCCTGACGATAACTTCCTCCACTTATGAAACATGAGGATGTGCTATATATTAAGTGAGCCACCGCTGTGTCAGAGCGATAAGCCGGTTACAGGAGCAGCCCCTGATGGGACTGTCAGTGAGTGGTTGTGAGTCAGTCTGGATTTCACGGCCTGCTATTGTCCAGTGAGCTGTGCCTTAATGCCCGACCCTCGTTCCGGTCGACCCAGCAGAGCGGCCGAGGATATTAAGGAAGCTTCAGACAGTCACTGACTGCACGGCTTTGACTGACAGCCAAGTGTGTCTAGAACACCCTGAGGGACAAGGATGCCAAGCATCATTACAAAAGTTGCATGCATGCTTAGGAATAGTTTGAGCGTTTATGTAACTTCCAGGGTGCTTCTTCGAGTGTCATTTGGATTTCTGAGTGCGTACTAAAAATTAGATGTACAAGAGAGATGAAGGAACTGAAATCTTGATTCTTTGTTTCTCTGACACATGTGATATTGCACAGTGCCATTTGCAGTACGTAATGACAAAGTTATCTATCCTATTACAAAAAAAAGAAGACATTTTTGAATTAGACAGATGTTTTATTAGCGTTTCTGATTTTTTTAGCCGAAATGATGTCCGAGTTGGTAAGTTTGATCAATTTCTGTGAATCATTTCACTTTCTGTTTCAATTAATCTATTAAACAATCAGCTCCACATACTTGTATTACTCAAAGTGTTCAAATTAGTCTCCAATTACCATTTTTCATGTTTACATTTTTAAATATATGCCATTCAAAAGTTTGGGATCAGTACGATTTGTGACAAAATGCTTACATTTACCATTTGATCAAAAACACAGTCAATATACAGTGGGGCAAATAAGTATTTGATACACTGCTGATTTTTCAAGTTTTCCCACTTACAAAGAATGGAGAGATCTGTAATTTTCATCGTAGATACACCTCAACTGTGAGAGACAGAATCAAAAAAAAATCCAGAAAATCACATTGTATGATTTTTAAATAATTAATTTCCATTTTATTGCATGAAATAAGTATTTGATCACCTACCAACCAGCAAGAATTCTAGCTCTCACAGACCTGTTAGTTTGTCTTTAAGAAGCCCTCCTATCCTCCACTCATTACCTGTATTAATTGCACCTGTTTGAACTTGTTACCTGTATAAAAGACACCGGTCCACACACTCAATCAATCAGACTCCAACCTCTCCACTATGGGCAAGACCAAAGAGCTGTCTAAGGACACCAGGGACAAAATTGTAGACCTGCACAAGGCTGGGATGGGCTACAGGAAAATAGGCAAACAGCTTGGTGAGAAGGCAACAATTGTTGGCGCAATTATTAGAAAATGGAAGAAATTCAAGATGACTGTCAATCTCCCTCGGACTGGGGCTCCATGCAAGATCTCGCCTCGTGGAGTATCAATGATCCTGAGAAAGGTGAGGGATCAGCCTAGAACTACACGGGAGGACCTGGTCAATGACCTGAAGAGAGCTGGGACCACAGTCTCAACGGTTACCATTAGTAACACACTACACCGTCATGGATTAAAATCCTGCAGCGTGGGCAAGGTCCCCCTGCTCAAGCCAGCACATGTCCAGGCCCGTCTGAAGTTTGCCAAAGACCATCTGGATGATCCAGAGGAGGCATGGGAGAAGGTCATGTGGTCAGAGGAGACCAAAATAGAAGTTTTTGGTATAAACTCCACTCGACGTGTTTGGAGGAAGAAGAAGAATGAGTATAATCCCAAGAACACCATCCCAACCGTGAAGCATGGGGGTGGAAACATCATGCTTTGGGGGTGCTGTTCTGCAAAGGGGACAGGACGACTGCACCGTATTGAGGGGAGGATGGATGGGGCCATGTATTGCGAGATTTTGGGCAACAACCTCCTTCCCTCAGTAAGAGCATTGAAGATGGGTCGTGGCTGGGTCTTCCAGCATGACAATGACCCCAAACACACAGCCAGGGCAACTAAGGAGCGGCTCCGTAAGAAGCATTTCAAGGTCCTGGAGTGGCCTAGCCAGTCTCCAGACCTGAACCCAATAGAAAATCTATGGAGGGAGCTGAAACTCCATGTTGCCCAGCGACAGCCCCAAAACCTGAAAGATCTGGAGAACACCTGTATGGAGGAGTGGGCCAAAATCCCTGCTGCAGTGTGTGCAAACCTGGTCAAGAACTACAGGAAGCGTCTGACCTCTGTAATTGTAAACAAAGGTTTCTGTACCAAATATTAAGTTCTATTTTTCTATTGTATCAAATACTTATTTCATGCAATAAAATGGAAATTAATTATTAAAAAATCATACAATGTTATTTTCTGGATTTTTTTTTTTTGATTCGGTCTCTCACAGTTGAGGTGTACCTACGATGAAAATGACAGATCTCTCCATTCTTTGTAAGTGGGAAAACTTGAAAAATCGGCAGTGTATCAAATACTTATTTGCCCCACTGTATATTGCAATATACACATATTTATAAATATTCTTACAATATATTCTGAATTTTCAGCATCATTACTGCAGTCTTCAGTGTCACATGATCCTTCAGAAATCATTCTAATATGCTGATTTGCTGCTCAAGAAACATTTCTGATTATTATCAATGTTGAAAACAGATGTGCTGGATAATATATCTGTGGAAAATTTCTTTTTTTTCTTGAAGAACAGCATCAATTGTGTAACCACATCTAACCAGTGTGGAGCCCATGCCTTGATTTTTTTCTGTATTTTTCTTGCATTAAGCGTTTGAGTCTACATAGCAACACTAGCTGTTTGAAATGATCCTCTCACATTAAAATCAACATATATGACAAATAGAAAGGTAGCCGAATATTGAACCATATTCAAAATGCCGTACTTACTGTCCTATTTAGTAAATATATAAATAAAGGTGTAGACATGAAAGCAATTTTATTCATGGCTCGCTTTTAATAATTCATCAAACCTCTCGGCTGACCCCAAGTCTGCTCTTTAGAACAGAGCAACATGTGAGACAAAGAGCTGGTGGCCTCCGTCTGTCCCTGCATAACCCACACCAGGAACAACATGAGGTCTGATCTTCAAACGCCTCCACATCTATAGTCACTCTAAAGTGTGATATGGTCTGAACAGGCGCCTGCTGTGCTTCTCCTCTGATGTACTTCAGAAACGCATGACAGCTGTGAGGCAACAAATGCGACTGATTCATTACAAGAAAATGAATTTACTGGCCCGCTTTTAAGAGAGGACGCTTGGCTTACCTCAAATGCATTATAAATACTATGAGAAAGCATATTTTCTTCAATCTTCAAGTTGGGTACATTGGAGCCAAACAAGACACTAATTGCTCCATGCATTATTTTTGACCCATTCAGCTCTTTCCTTAAATAGATGCTATCCTCATGAGGCCAGAACTGGGAATGAACACAAATCGATTTGCTGTTGGGTTGAAACAATGTCTGCCACGGGAGGAACTGTCTATTTGTGGCCCACATAGCAACTCAGCCCTTTCCAGTGATTGATTTTCCAATACTGGGATTTTTATTGGAACCAGTTCGGTCGATTGGTGCTATTTTAGAATAGTACTATACTACATCTGTTCAGCTTTCAAAACATCACCCATTTCTTGTATGCTGTTTTGTAAATTGTCAGAATGTACCATTTTTTTTACACTTCTGTTTATACTCTTTGGAATAACATGCACAGCTCAATCGTTCACAGCAAGAAAAGGAATATATATTGGGAAACTAAATCAAATCATTTTAATTTCCTTCTTGAAAGAATAAAACAGGACAAAAGAAGATCTGGAATACGTAACTCTGATGCAATGGAATGTGGGCAGTGTTTAATTGGTTGTGTATGCCTTTGTGCCTCTGATGACTTAATTAGCAAGTGTATTCAAATGTAAATATAGTGCTTTCACTGTGGGATGGCAGCAGCATCTAATTCCAGGATCTGGGCTTTTTTTGGAGTTGTAAAGGCGATGTCACATCCGGCGCTAGCGTCGTGCATGTCTCGTATGATATCTAGTAGTTATGAAGTCACCGTAGATCCTAAGCATTGGGCCATTGCCTGGTTGCGAAGCTGAGCTTAATTTAGCAGAGAGAATGCAGGCCAGGAACACACAGTCAATAATATTGCTGTAGAGCTGCATGGGTAACATGCTTGACCTCTCAACACGCTCCTTTTAACATGTGTCCAGCTATTTGTGATGGCTGTAATATGTAAGGGCTCATGTACAGAGTGTTTTACTGCTGTTTCTGCATTAGTGAATCAAGCCAGTGACTAAACGTTCGACTTCACACTGTTCCCGTTAGCAGCTTGAAAACCATCCGTTCTCTATATCGGGATTATTTTATATACAAAAAAGCAATCAAAGATCATTCTCGTCCCAAGTAAAAGAGTAATATGTTTAACATTCATTTATTTCATACTAAATATAGTTCAAATCTATTAACAAATGTACTGATATGTCACTCGAGACTTACTGATATAAAAATTATAATTAAACTTTATTTGGAGTACTGCTTGTGCACAACGCACATTTCTTAATATTAAGCCTAAAATGTGTTTTAATGTCACTATTGATGAGGATTGCATGATCTTTGAATATTATCCGTCTTTAAATGCAAGATATTTAAAGTGTACCTGAAGTACACTTTAGCACAGTCAAATACACTTCCGTATATCTTTAGTTGGACTTCAGCACTACTTCCACACAATTAAAGTGCATTAAGCACACAATTAGTTGTTCCAGTTTAGCAGACTTTAAGTTTACCAGTTTAGTATAACAAAAGCACTACTGCATGGTATTTTTATTAAGTACATAAATATGTAACTGTATTTGTAGTATGCTTAGCATGAAATAAATGCATTTCAAATACATTTTAGTACATTTATTTTTCACTAGGGTTTACAATTGCTGGAGCAGTGCGAGCCTATCAGTGCCAAAACTCCTGTTATAACCAATGACACAGAATTGCTATAAATTGATGGCATTCCTTACAGTGGTTGAAAATGACTTCTGTCATGGCAAAGATGCTGATGATGAGTCTTCCTTATTGACTTATTTGTATAAAACAGGTGAGAAAATCCCACAGACTAACAATATCTAGTGTAGATACCAGAATATCACTTGGGAGTTGCTCTTTTGCCTTCACTCAGTAAGCAACCACCTAGCAACTACCCAGATCTCCCTAGCAACCCATAAGTGAATTGTATCATATGCTTGTACTGAACGTTTTGTTTCTGAGTTGAAGGTAGAAATTGTGCCTTGAATTGCAGGTTGTACTGTACAGAGGATTCCTGAGGAACCACGATTAATATTTCAGCAGTTAAAAGAGAGACTCCCCCACATTGCCACCAGAAACAAAAAAACACATCCAGCCACTGTTGCCTAGCAACTGCAGCAGCCATTGAAAGCTGTGGAGAGGGTAATGAGCCCAGCGTGCACCGAGCTGGAGTCTGAGTCGTGAGTCGTGATGTGGGCTAAAAATGGTTGCTTCTATAAATAGCAACTGACTGGATTTCTACATTGGGCGTTTTCTGGAAGAAGGAACTATTCCAGGCTATATATTCCCCTGCATTGTGCACTACAGCATGACATTCATGTGATGGGTGTCTATTTATATTTATCTCATGCCGATTTTCTTTTCTTCACAAGGCACTGCAGGTTTCAGTATTGAACACATGGCATTTTCAAAATGCTGTTTACACCGGGAGCTAAACAAGACATCTGTTTTCAGTCTCTTTTACATATACTTATTAAATGATTCAATAAAAAAAAAAGATTACTTCAGTCTGCTGATCATTTTCACCAGAGTGACCAGCACCTGACATGAAGCTGCTTGGCAAATAAATAAATGTGCATGAAATATTTATATGAGTTGAAATTATTTTATTATGCAAGAAGAGCGCATGGAGTGATACGAGAGATGTGAGACTAGAGTTTGTAACAGTTATTCCAGAGAACCGTATTATACAGTCCGTTCTGATCAAACGGCATTCATGAAGACAAGATAACTCTTTATTCATCAACTCATGAATTCTAACAATGACTATGTCACATAATAGTTCAAAATGCTTGAATAGTACATTTCTTTCTCTTCCTTAAACAAAGCTTGTGTGAAGCATGACTTCGTAAACACTTTGAATAAAGTTTTTTTTTTTTTTGGCAACTATGGTTGTACGAAGAAACATTAAGGTATCATTTCCATTGCACAAAAAGTGGAAAAAGTTATTTGGAATATTAAAGGGGTCATATGATGTTGCTAAAAAGAACATTATTTTGTGTATTTGGTGTAATGAAATGTGTTTATGCGGTTTAAGGTTAAAAAAACACATTATTTTCCACATACTGTACATTATTGTTTCTCCTCTATGCCCCGCCTTTCTGAAACGCGTCGATTTTTACAAAGCTCATCGGTCTGAAAA
>JADLZM010024790.1:1345749-1355804 GCA_018148995.1 Sinocyclocheilus maitianheensis | reverse complement strand
TTTCTCATTTTGTCTCTCATAGTTGAGGTATACCTATGATGAAAATTACAGGCCTCTCTCATCTTTTTAAGTGGGAGAACTTGCACAATTGGTGGCTGACTAAATACTTTTTTTCGCCACTGTATATATATATATTGTATGAATATAAATACTTATTACAGTGAGAAACACCCAAAACAAAAGCACTAAAACTGAAAATATTAAAATATAATCATTTAAAATATTACACTATTGACTGAATTGAGATGTATTCCAATATATTAATGAATACTATATATAAATAATGCTAAAATAACACTGATCCCAAATCTCAGTTTGAATCCCCAATTTTGTTTTATTAAACAGATACTTTGCAAATATTGTTAAGTAGCTAATGTAAAAAAAAAAAAAAAGAAGATTCTTATATAACACTGATGTCCACAATCAGCACAAATTAACTGACCAGAGATGACGGACTCGTTCCAGCTGTCCTGGTCGCTGTAGTATTCATCCAGACGCATGTTCTCCTTGTTCTCTTCGGCCTCTTGTTTGTTCTGCACCTCTTCGCTCGGCTCATTCTCAGTGCTGGCGGTGCGGGACAGCCGTCCATCCGAGCGCCGTCTGGGTGAGCTACGGATCTCCTTACCATGGAAACTATGCAAAAGCATAAATGTGCATGTAAAAAATGACTGAAAAAATGGTTAATGCATCTGAACTCCCTGACTGTGTTTGATTTCCCATACTGTCTCATCTGAGGGTTAAATGCAGTTAAATCTACCATGTTTATACCTGAGAAGTCACACTAGAGGAATAGTATGTGAGAACCCAACCGGTCAGCAGTCAATCGTCTCAAACATGTTGTGATGCATTTTATAATAGCAAGGTGCCATCATTAAATGGCCACATGCATAAATTATGTTTTAAAAAAATTATGGAAGATTTTCAATGCACAATGACACATTACTGTTTAATAACATTTGGGGTCAGAAACTTTTGTTGCTTTTGTTGTTGTTGTTGAAGAACATTAATACTTTTATTCAGCAAAGACACATTAAATTAATCAAAAGTGACTACAAATTATCATTTCTATTTCAAATAAATGCTATTCTTTTGAAGTTTCTATTCATCAAAGAATTCTGAAAAATAAAACTAATGATTTCCATGAAAACATTCGGCAGCACAACTGTTTTCAACATTGATAAAAATCAGAAATGTTTTTTGAGCAGTAAATCAGCATATCAGAATGATTTCTGAAGGATCATGTGACACTGAAGACTGGAGTAATGATGCTGAAAATTCAGCTTTGATCACAGCAGTCAGTTACAGTTTAACTGATACTCGCATAGAAAAACGCTATTTTAAATCGTAATAATATTTTTGTATTTTTTTGGTCAAATAAATGCAGTTCTGGTGAGACTTATTTTGAAAAACATTCAAATATCTTACTGACCCCAACCTTTGAACAGTAATGTACCTATCATGTGACTACATATCACAAAATTCATATGAAATACAGAGTTCTGGCATGAAACTCTAGATGGAGCAGTCCAATAGGTACTCAGTCTGACCCAAATGTATGCTATATGGGGTTATTTCATGTATGTTATATGTACAGCAGCAGTATTTCTTACATGCTCACAGCAGCATGTTGTGGATGTATTGGCAGTAGCAAGTCTCGGTACTTGCTCTGCCGCAGCAGCAGCACAGCAGATCTATTCTGCCAAGACCAAATAGATTAACATTGTCATGTACATTACCATGCCAATCCCTCCGAGAGTTGTCATGACAGAACTACATCTATATGGTGCTTTTAATAAATGATTAGGGAATCTGGATAAATGATTCCTGAAGGACTGTCCCGCGTGAGTGTCTCACCTGTCCTGCCGGTGTTTGGCGGCCAGCGCACGGTGCAGTTCCTCGATGATGCAGCTAGGGGGCATCAGACCTAAGTGAGGGGAGCCGGTGGGGGTGGAGATCCTGCCCCGCAGGGCATCTTTGGGCAGGGTGAAGTTCCTGGGCAGCGTGGCAGGAGCGGGCCTGCTCTGATTAGAGTGGGTACCTAACGGACAAGAGCAAAAATAAAAACTGTTGTGACTAATTTAGTTTCATTATTACTTAAAACAAGCACTCTTCTGGAAAAATCTAGAAAACTATTATACATGCATCTGATAAATTGATACGGACTGTCGAGGCTGCCCAGTCTAGTAAGTAGCTTCACAGGAGGTTTGGCTGGAGGAGTGTGGACTTCTCTGAGTGGCGCCTTTTCTTTTTTCTGCTCATGGCACTCAGGGGCCTCAGGGGGCCCCACACTGGCCCCTCTGTTCGAGGCATCAACACAGGACTGCTCCTCATCCTCACTTTGTTCAAGTTCCCCTTCTGTGTCTATCATCTCTGTGGCGTCTCGCGCTGTAAAGAGATCAGGCCAGAAAAGAGCATTCTGTAATCTCTGCCGCCACCTAGTGCTAATTCACTTGCCATTTCTTTGTAATTGTTACAATTTTGTTAGCAATTTCTAAATTAAAACTGTTTATACACTCATTTTTTTCAGTGTCAGTATCAAGATGACATGCAACCTATTTTGCTTCCCTAATGAGTCATATTCCTGAAACAGAATATTCAACAATAAATAAATAAGTAAAGAAAGAAATCATATGGAAATTGTTTTGTCCATTAATGTGAGTTTGCAGTGCATTGTGGGGCATCTACTCCTTTCCACTGGCCTAGTTTTTGGCTTTTTGACCAGGACTTGCACTGAAAAAATTCTGTGTATTCTTTACTTTAAAATAATTTTCTCTCAGAAATTGCTAAAACAAATTTCACAAATAATGAGAAAGAGACGACAAATGACACATTGAATTACATTTTGAAGTAGAAAGATTTAAGTATTTCCTTGTATAACATTCTCCAATAATCTTTGTTTTATTTACAACTTGGAAAAATCAAGTGGTCTTGGTCAAGTTCACCCACCAGAGCATTAAATTTAAAAAACATTATTGTAGAAACACTGCAACAGTGATAGAGTTAACAGCATCAATTTTCACTCCATGTTGGCTCTCAGTCATCCGTTTTGCAGAAGGCCCTGCGTTCACGGATCCTGACCTGCAGACAGATTGTCCTCATCAGACCCGAGATCCTCGGTGTTGCTGGCCAGCGGAGCCATGGGCTCGTCCTCGCGCTCCTCTCCGTCAGACTCGTCCAGCGCTGGGGCTCCTGCCTCGTCTGGACTCATGCCACACGCCAGGCCAGACTCTGCAAGCACGGGAAAAATGGCTGTCATCACGTTCTCATAAAAGCCTCCTAACTCTGCTGGTGGTCAGACAGGAGCAGGTGATCTCGCTAACGTTACGCCTGCACGCTGCTGCTGACAGCGGGGAGCTGAAGAGTGATGTTTCTCACCCATGCCAGCCTCTGCCAGGCCCTTCCTGACAAGATCATCACGATTCTGCCTGCTGGGCACTTTCCTCTCCAGCCCTGCAGATACCATCAGATAGAGTCAAATATAGATCTCACTGAACACAAACACAAACACTACAGTCCTTCAGTCTCTAAATCAAGCAGTAGATACTGAGAATCAATTATAAAAATCAACGCTATCAAAATTTATTTATTGCATGTGATAAATTAAAAATGTTTAGCAATGTAAAAAAATGTTTAACACCATTAACACATTTATTCAATTTGACATTGGAACTCTTTTATTCAACAAACAATAAGCAATCAAATTAAAGGTCAAGCTTTATTTAGAAAAAAAAGGAACAACTAAAGACTGATATCATAGACATTTTTATAATAAATATACATCTTTCTAGTTATGTCAAGCTCTAAAATATTTTATCTGATAGAAACTGCAATCTGTGAGAAAATAATTATAATAATGATTAATGAGTAAATAAGTATTATTCCACCATTATTACCAATGAATTGTAATGACTTTTCTGGTAATTTGGGATTACAGGGTTTTAAAATAATAATAATAATTATTATTATTATTATTATTTTAAAACCCTGTAATCACAAATTATTATTATTATTATTATTTCTTTTTTCAAATAAATGCAGCGTTGGTGAGAATAAGAGGCTTCTTTCAAAGACATTAAAGGTCCCCTTATTTTGCACCTTTCTGGAGTTTTATTTTAGGTTTTGATGTCCTTAAGAATATACTATATTTGCGGTATAAGTACCAAAAACCATCTCAATATATTTTTACAGCTCCTTTCTCAGGAGCTGTGCTGAGAACAGGTCGATTTTGGCCTGTCTAATTAATATTCATGAGCCTCTCTTCTGATTGGCCTGTTGTTTTCTGAGTGACGCACGGCCAGGCCAGGCGCTAGCTGGATGCACAGACAAATCCAAATTAAACCCTGCGGCTCGTGACGACACATTGATGTCCTAAGACACGAAACGATCGGTTTGTGCCAGAAACCAAACAGTATTTATATCATATTTTACCTCTAATATACCACTATGTTCAACTGTCTTTGAGCGCGCGCACGGCACCCGGTGCGTGAGGGGTGTACGCGCTCTGGCGTAGTTTACGCAAGCGCTGGAAGCGATCTCTCGCGCGTATACGTCACTCATTGTTTACACAGTGCACAGTCATTGTAGGTACGACGGCTAATCAAAATGGTACTTACTTGCGCTTATCTGGATTGTTCAAACCGACTTAAAACTAAAAGATTACGTTCTCTAACGCGAACTCATTCGGGAGTGGTGACTTTCCACGTATTCCCAACTTCTGAGCCTGCTCGCCTGAAGTTATGGTTGATTGCTCTTCGGCTGGATATCAACACACCCATTAACGTAAACTACGCCAGAGCGCGTACACACCTCACACACCGGAAGCCGTGCGCGCGTTCAAAGACATAGTGGTGTATTAGAGGTAAAAAATTATATAAATACTGTTCGGTTTCTGGCGCAAACCGATCGTTTCGTGTCTTAGGACATCAATGTGTCGTCACGAGCCGCAGGGTTTAATTTGGATTTGTCTGTGCATGTTTTTTTTACTCTCATAGATTTTGTTACCATTGCCATGCATTATACGACTGATAGACTGCAACGGTTTGAGTTAAAAATCTTCGTTTGTGTTCTACTGAAGAAACAAAGTCACCTACATCTTGGATGCCCTGGGGGTAAGCAGATAAATATCAATTTTTCATTTTTGGGTGAACTATCCCTTTAATAAGGAAAACGTTTTTGACTAAACAAACAGCTTTTACCTGTTACTCATCAGTTTCTGACAGTCTATCAGTTCATGCACTTGGTGAGGATTTTTCAGAGTATTTCTGCAGATTATATTACACCAGTAGATGTGTTTATGACTGAGTCACTGATTCACTCATTCAACCAGTTTAGACTCATTCAGGGAAAAAACACTACTATTCTGCTTAGAAATGATCAGCACTGTGGACAAATAAAGACAAAGTAAGTTGCACTATTTTACTGTTTAAAATGTAAGTTACTCAGTATTGACTTCTTGTTTATTGAACTGTAGGCATTGTAAGAACTGTAAAGAGCTGTAGAACTGTAAGACATTTTCCCCTGCTGATATTTAAATTAATCACACTGTTGCTTGAATGATTTTTCTTACATTTAGCATTAACCTGTCAGAATCTAGAAATGGAACTATTAATTTTATTACTGAAATTATAGTAATATATTGTAATAGCATGAAAGCTGAAATGCTTTTTCTAACTCACCTGTAGAGCCCTGTCTCAGTTTTTCATTTTTCTTTTTCCTCCACTTCCAGGGCTTGAAGATGCGTCCCAGGCTGGCCAGTTTGCTGTTGCGGCGGATGGGGGGAGTTCTGACCCCTGACACCAGACAACCGGAGTGAAGCGCTCTGTGCTGGTCCATCACATCTACAACAAAACACAGACCAGCAGAAACGTGCTGAACCTAAAGCTGTCCACTCCTGATATTAAAGGGGTAGTTCACCCCAAAATAAAAATTATGTCATTCATTACTCACCCTCGTGTCGTTCCAAACCTATAAGACCTTTGATCATCTTCAGAACAAAAATTAACCATAATTTTACCAAGCTACGAGAATAGCTTCGTAAAATTAGGGTTGAACCACTGATGTCACATGGACTATTTTACTGATGTCCTTACTATGTTTCTGGGCCTGGGAACATTTGAGTTGCATTGCTGTCTATGGGAGGGTCAGAGAGCTCTCGGATTTCATCAAAAATATCTTAATTTGTGTTCGGAAGATGAACGAAGGTCTTATGCTTTTGGAACGACACGAGGGTGAGTAATTAATGACAGAATTTTCATTTTTGGGCGAACTATCCAAGCAGTGTTAAGTCGCTGGGGTATATTTGTAGCAATAGCCAACAATACATTGTATGGGTCAAAATTATAGATTTTTTTTTATGCCAAAAATCATTAGGATATTAAGTAAAGATCATGTTCCATGAAGATATTTTGTACATTTCCTACCATAAATACATCAAAACTTAATTTTTGATTAGTAATATGCATTGCTAAGAACTTAATTTGGACAACTTTAAAGGAGATTTTCTCAATATTTTGATTTTTTTTGCACCCTCAGATTCCAGATATTCAAATAGTTGTATCTCGGCCAAATATTGTCCTATCCTAACAAACCATACATCAATGAAAGCTTATTTATTCAGCTTTCAGATGATGTGTAAATCTCAATTTTGAAAATTTGACCCCTTATGACTGATTTTGTGGTCCAGGGTCACATATCTGTCAGAAGAGCTTTTTTAGCAAATATTTAGTAGATATTCAGTCTCATCCACTGACTAGTTCATAATGCATGAGAAGTAAATAAACATACTGTATATACAGTACGTTCATAAGTCATAAAACATATGTAAACACACACAGCACAGAACTGCATTTCTGAAGTGTTTTTTAATCTGATTTAGAAAACAGTTTTTTTCCCCTGTTGATTAAATTATTTCAGGTCTACCCCCCTTCTTTCAATCTGATCGAGCTTTCTCTTGGATTGAGCTCATCTGGATCGATTGAGGTTTTTACATGAAGGCTTTTCAGTCTGACAAGACATCAGTCTGATTATAGAGTTATTAATTGGGTGCATGTAAATGTAGCTACTGACTGCATCACAAAACATTTTGGATGCAGTTCACACCAGTATTTGAAGTTGTCCACTTGACATCAGAACACCTGGGACAGATGTTAATAACAGCTGCAAAAGGGGCCAATGATATTCTCTGGGGAGTGAATGGTGTCTGCATACAGCAACAAGGCCTGTGTCGAATCTCAGGACACATGGCTGAGCATTTGCTGGGCCAACAGCATTTGTTTACCACAGCATATGGGTCATCTCCCCGAAGGCAAAACATTAGTTTCCATTCAAAAGCTAAAGAAACACTTGAAAAACTGACCAGAAATGGATCTGTTACTCTGAAAAGTTCTGTTGTTATTTACTCAACCTCATGTTGTTCGAAACCTCGATGATATTCTTCCTTCCAAAGAACACAAAAAGAGAAATTGTGAAAAACCTATATGCTGCTCTTTCCCCTTTCGTTAAAAAAGGACTAAAACAAGATGAAAAACAGCACAAAAGCAGTGCATTATAGCCTCCTGAGACCCAGATATGGAGTTTTTGTCTCTGTAGAGGACATGATATGTTAGCGAATTGGTCTTTAAAGATGGCTGATAATAATTCAGTGATAAAATTGTAGAAATATGATAATATTCTGCAATTATCATTTAAATCTGATTAATTTTCAAATTGTTTGTCATAAATCAGCATCTTAGGAAAATGTTATGGGGTTTCAAATCAAAATATGACTTTCTGTTATAATTGTATACATGTCCACTGTAGAGGACACTGGGACTAAAATAATGTTTATTATGCATTTTGGAAGACAAAACAATTGAATAGGAAAATATATCAATATTTTCATGAAATTATTACTCCCATTATTACACTTGTTTTTTTCAACATGCTGTCCCAACAGCACATTAATATGCATCCTTAAATTTTGGCATAAAAAATCCTGAAATCTAAAAATTGATTGGTCCAAAAAATCCATTGTCTTTGCCTTTTAATGTCCCTTTATTTGTTTATTTTTTTAGAAAAACTGAGTCCTGGTGTCCTCTACCGAAGACATAGCATAACATGAATAAAATATCATTTTTCAAAACTTTTATTTTTCGATTTTTTTTCTAATGCTCTAAACAATGTAATGACATGAAATAAATACTAAATTCACAAAGCTTTTTTTCTGGTTCTCCGAAGGATATTACAAGTCTTTTGAAAACCTACAATAGCACTGTTTAAGGGAGAGACAGAAGGCAATCACAGAAGATATTGCACATTTTCAAGCATGCTGTGTGAAAACACATGGAACCAAGTTTGACACTAATTATTCCAAACGCCGTTGGTTCTTACTGTTACGGGGCTGACAAGACGTGAGACGTGCAGATCCATGTGCAAGCTTTATTAAAAGCAGAGGAGGTCAGAAACACAGGCAGGGTTGAACAGTGGCAAACAGGTATATGGCGGGCAAGACACAAGAATAGTCCAAGGGCTAGCGTAGGTCAACGATCGGCGAACAGAATCGCAAGGGCGAGACTAGAGGGATAAATCCAGGAAAACAGGCAAAGATCAGAAGCCGAGGTAACAGACAAGGCAAGACTAGGCTAGGCTAGGGCAGGGTAAACTGAACAGGCTCCGTAGTGTAGCTATCAAAACGATAAGCGCTAAACAATACTCGGCAGTTAGAAGGAGTGAGATGGAGTGTTAAATAGTGAGTGAGTGATATGAAACAGCTGTGCGCAATCAGTGCTGTGTGCAATCAGTGCAATGAATGATGGGATATGTAACAGTGTGTAGTGCGAGAGTCAATGAAAATGGAAAGGGTGACCTCTGATGGCTAGCAGACGGAAGTTCATGGACCGGATACGTAACACTTACTAGTCACATGACTGATCAAGACACGGCAAGTCCAGCTTGACAGCTCATGTTCATTGTATGCTCAATCATACGCAAAAGAGCATGTCACTCAAATAAAGAGCCACCGGTTTCTTTAACTTTCTGCAGATGTCCAATTCACAGGTGAATCCTGTTCTGTGGACACACAGCATTGCATTATGTCTGTCTCACATGGTCTGTGCAGACACCAACACACAAACAACTGACTGTTTTAAAAGGCCGTCCTGAATTAACCACGGAAATCAATTCAGTCCTGTAACTCAAGGCACAAACTGACCAACTCCAAATGCACACTGACTTCCATACGTCAATCTAGCAGACAGGCTGGCACCGGATGAGTCCGTCTCAAACCTCATCAAACTCGTGACAAGACCCTTTGAGTAAGAGCTAGAGGGTCCAGCATAATGAGGCAGCGCTGCGCCGGAGCAGGAATAGAAGCATCTCTCCTACACATTCTGGCTGAGATGGAGAGTTGACACCTCAGGAAGAGTGCAGATGAACCGTGGGCAGCGCTGAGAGCTTCTATCTCTGTCTGTTTCTTCCGTTTGTCACACCTAAAACAGCACGAAAATGAAAAGACAACAACAACAACCAACACCTGTTTATATCAGAAGGAATAGTGATGGACTAATCCTCAACAATCCTTTCTTTAGATAATATGTGCAGAGCTCCCATCATTATACTAGATCAGGGGTGTCCAACCCTGATCCCTGATTTATATAAATACAATATGATATAAATGAGATATTTTGGGGTGTGTTCCCCATAGTATAATGCAACATTGGAAAAAAGCAAAGCCACTGGAAGGCAAGCATGTTTAACACTACACAATACCTTAGTTGGGAACTATACTGTATGTAGATTTATGTAGCGTCTGGACCACTCAAACACACAATATATATTTTGTTAGCTAGATTTCACAAATACTCTGTAACACCCCAGGACGCCGAACAGGACCCTGGTTTCATGGTAACCCGATACATTTACAACCTTGTGGAATGCGAGCAGACTCTCAGCTGCATTCTCCAGAAGCAAGAGGCACAAATGCACAGTAGAAATGGACTTTTCTACTAATTAATTCATAGGAAAACCTTTCTTTGAATGAACACACATATTCTTCAGGCCATTGTGTATATTATTGCTGT
>JADLZM010024790.1:1306711-1345561 GCA_018148995.1 Sinocyclocheilus maitianheensis | reverse complement strand
ACAAAGGTGTGTTTGAACTCAGAATCTGACATATCCCTCAGGCTTAGATCGGCTGAATATGCAAATGGTTCCATAAATGTCATTCCTTATGTCTCTTTCTGTACTGAGCTAAACTTTAACCCTTTCCTATACCAACTGTATGTGTGTGTGTGTGTGTATGTTAGACCAGTTTATGTGTTTATGCAGGATGTTAGACCAGTTTATGTTTTTATGTAGTATGTTGGACTAGTTTAAGTGTTTATGTAGTTAATAAAACTTTACTTGTATCACACTTCACGTGTTCATTGTTTGCTCATAACCGGAGTCACTAATCATGCAGATTTATGCTACAAGCTTTGTAGAATTGTACAGTAAGAAAGTTATTTCCCTTAACCAGGAAATTAACGTTCTTAGAATTGACAAGACAGTTGACCCTGAGAGGTCAGCTAAATATCTACAGCGGATCTAAAATATGAATAGTTAATTATAACTAGTTATGGTTAATTATTCATATTTCACATGAGCTGATTCGTTACATTTACCTTGATAATCTATCAAGGTAAAAATGTTATTTTTAAGAGAAGTTATTTTTACATGGTTCCAAACACAGATGCTTTTATTTTTTATTTCTCTGAAACACAAAAGGATGCTTTTCAAAGAACGCTGCCATTGTGGGTTTATATCATACACTGAAAAATGTTAAACAACCATATTTGAAGTGCATTTTTATATTGGTCAGATCAAAAGTTTAAACTTGTTTTGTTCAGTTTGTCTAAAAGCAAATAAAACTCCCCACAAGAAATACAATAAAATACTATTGTAATTAGTCACTTGTTAGTACATAACAAAAAATATGATGCATATTTAAAAAAAATAAAAAAAGACATCCTAATAAACATTACAGTGCTTTCAAAGTTGTCTTTATTTGTAGTAAATACAGAATCCACCTGACTGTAATAAGCATTTAGAGTGGCAGACAGCAAAACCACAGCAACAACATAATGTTACCATTATAGTTATCATTCTTGGTATTAACTACATAGCACGGAGAGTCTTAATACATTTCAGCATTAGTGTGAGTGTTAGTAATAGCTATGCTTGCATTAGCAAGCACCATAAAATATGTAATCAGTAATGTAAAACAAACAATACAATAATTTGATGCTTCATTTAGTCTAAGCCTATAATGGTCCATACATCACACACTGCTCTGGTGAATCAATGCAATCAGAACAGCACACAATTTCTGTAGTTTCGAGGCTGATATCAAAGAATTGTTGACGGAAATAAAATTGCATTTTCAAATTTATAATGCTAAAGGCGGTGCGGCTAAATATTATCACAGTATGTGGTAAAGCATGGCAGCATGTGGGTGATGGGATGGAGTGTCACTGTAATATTAGTGGTGGAAAGGAACACAATCCCCTTCCGCCTAACCTCTCCTTTGAAAAAAAAAATATATATTTATTTCGACTACAGCTTCCACTGCCATTAAACTTGTTAAAACAGCCATAACAAAATCATGTATGTTTGTCTACAGTTATTCATGCTGAATGTAGTAGCCGTGCTGTGTATTACGCTCAACAAACTGTGCATTAATGTCAGGCATCTATATAACAACTCAGCAGTATTGCTATCGCATGTAAAGTTTCTATAGAGAGCAGAGGATGCAATGCAGCTTCGATTTTTCCAAGATGCCGGTGTGGTGCTGTCAGACAGAGCCCAGGCAATGTAAAGCAGGTCAGCTGTTCATGTCTTACTAAACCAGCAGTGCAGAATCCAGGTCAAGCCTTTTAGTTACCGCAGCTAAAGCACAACCCAGGGTCAGAGCGCCGTTGCCATGACGACTCCTCCGGATGCTGCAGCGCAGCATCACTAACGGGGGTTGCTGGGTGGATGGGGAGGCTGTTGCCACGCAGAGCGACTAGAAACCCTCGAGAGCCAATCAGAGTCGAGCGGCACGGAACACACACCAGACATCCCTCTATTTATAATTTCTAGATGTTGTTTTGAAGAATTTATTATGGGATGCTCAGAAGCCACTGGAGTGAAAACATAAACATATTTTGCGATATAGAGACATATGCATGGAAAAATCGATGAGTAAACCCCACGCGATGAACCCCTACACGGCTTTCCCTGAATTATGAATGTGATTTGGTGCTTTCTGTTCTCCCTCTGCATGCTGCTTGAGTGTTTCATAACATCTGCACAGGACCTCTTCTGCTATTAGACCGCGAGAAAATAAAGCAAGAGGAAGTTCTTCAACAGGAACCAACACAAAACGACTCATGCCAAATCTTTCCCTTGACCATGAAAGCATGTGTAATAATGGTTGTAATGGATTTTTCACCCTCCTTATTAAGGCTTGAGTCTCCCACACATCTCACCAATGGTATGTACTCTTTTTGCACATAGCCTAGGAATACAATAATCTATACATTTCAACAATATTTGATGTTCCATAGGTTCGTTCAAAGGTAAAATTAGCGAGAGTGTGCAAAATAGCCCTGCACACTTAGTACAATATTTAGCATATTACTTGATTATTAGGCACCCTGAAAAGTCAGAAAAGTCATTTTTCACACCTGAATTGGATCATACCACTGACGTTACCTGAGAAGTAAATACGCTAGAAAACCTGTTGCATGGAGAAAGCAAAACTTAAGGAAAGTGCACGTGCACATGTACAGTTAAGTTGAATGATAATGTTTACTGTCTTTAACATATTAATGCTTTTTAAAATGAATGCATGCAGCAATCTGTTTGAAATATCCACAAGTTTGTCAACCACACTGAAATAAGAGCGTGTGGTTTAGATGCAGGCAAGATGTTTTCATTAGAATTACAGTTAGAATAACAAACTATTCACAATGAAATAGTACGAAAATGTATCTTTGCAAGAATATGACCTACATGCTGAAAATCTTTCAGACACGAGAGAGGATGCTAATGTGAATGTGCACACAGATGATGACAGTTCAGACTATTCACTGTGTTACAGCTGTACTCAGTCTACCATATTTGTAAAGGCATCTTTAATTTTTAAAGGGGTCATCATATGATGCGATTTCAATTTTTCCTTTCTCTTTGGAGTGTTACAAGCTCTTGGTGCATAAAGAAGATCTGTAAAGTTGCAAAGACTAAAGTCTCAAATCCAAAGAGATATTCTTTATAAAAGTTAAGAGTCAGCCACGCCTTCCTAAAACTGCTCGTTCTAACACGCCCCCACATATCTACCTCACTATGTGGGAAGATTTGCATAACGCCGCCCAAATGTTCACGCAAAGAAAGAAGGCGTAACTTTTATTCTCGCAGTAGTATTGTTGCTGCCGCCGCCATGTCGTGAAGGCGCTGTGTGTTTCGTTGTGAAAGCGAAACTACTTTGTTTGGCCTTCCAAAAGAGGACGATATCTGCTTCGTCATGCCTGGAGCTGATCCGTGCTGGTCGCTGAGGAAATACAACAATGGAGTCCAGCCCGGGATCGTCACATGTGGTTGCCGCAAGCCCTCCGGACGCTCCTTTGTTGAATCCGCCGGCCGCGCTGTTCTCAAGCCCGCCGCCTCTGCTCACTCAAGGCCGCCGTGTGTGACGCTGTGTTTTGTTGTGAAAGCTAAACTACTTTGTTTGGTCTTCCAAAAATGGACACGACTAGAAATCAGTGGTTAAGTTGTATTTACAACACTGTTCCAGAACACTTCAACCCAAATATTCAGATGTGTGCAGCACATTTTATGGAGGACTGTTTCCTGATCCTGGGAGAGTAGACTACAAAGCCGGCTGTTCTGACTCACAGATTGTAAGTACGTTTTTTATATTTAAAGAGATTTTATATTTTATATTTTTTATATTTAAAGCAAGTTTTTTGGGCAGTGTAGAGTAGGGCTTGTTGTTTGTCATTTCTCTGATCACAAATGCAGACATGGTTTTATGTTTACGCGGCGCGATGCAACACAACGCGTAAAAAGACAGTATAAGTCATTATAATCCATAATCATGTCCCCACTGCAACGAATGCCTTGCTTATAATGGGTTTTCATGTTTTTGAATCATCGCTCCGGCCTGACAGGGCATCATCACAGTATGGTAGGGGCGTAACATTTCCGTCACATGCTTATAATATAATAAATAAAGTTATTTTTAGCAACATCATATGACCCCTTTAAAGTACATTTTTTCATCACATTCCTTAAAGTTTTGGCTACAAATATTATTAGACATTTCTAACCTTACTGTTCATGAAAAAAAACATACTTTAAGGGGTAAGTTGTCACAAATTCAACCTGCCATTAAAGGGACAGCTCACCTAAAAAGGGAAACACTGTCATCATGTTGTTTCATGACTCTTTCTTTGCTTCTGTGCAGCACAACAGGTTTTTTTTTTTGAAGAATATGCTAATATTGTAATAATACTATGCTAATAATAAAATATAATTAAATATGTGGTTGCATCCTTGCATAAACATATTATAAATGCGGTCTTCCGAAGCCTTTGTGTATCTTTGCAAAAATTATAATAATTTAAACATTTTTCATTATACAAGAAGACAAGAGAGAAATGTTGGTTTAGATGAGACATAACATGTAAACTACCCATTAACATGTCACATCTCATAATAGGCCGTAATGCAGTCAAGGGCACATGGGTTCACTGTTAAGTAACTGGTAAACACTCAGCGGCTCTTTCTCTGGGTGTTTTGAAAGCATTTCAGATAGCTTCCCTTTCATTACACATCTGGAGTCACACAGGATTCATTCTGAAAGCATGTTCAGAATGAGTTGCTTTATTTCACACTCAGATGTCAGCTGCAGCTCCTTGGTGCCAAGATCGCTTGTTTACATCATACTAATGCTAATGACACATGCCATATGACTCCCTGAATTGCTGCTGAGAAAGGAATCATTCTGAATAGAGATTATGGCATTTTTAAGATTAGAAACTAGAAATCTGGCCTCAGAAGAAGAAAGAAAGAAAGAAAAAAGACATGAGTAAATGATGACTGAGATTTCATTTTGGGTGTCCAACTGTCCCCGTTTAAATGACCATCATAACATCACCAACACAGCTACATTATTAGAGCAAATAACAGTATGAGAGACTGATGGCGTACAGGAAAATGTCAAGAGCTTTGTTTGCTTCCATCTCTTCATGAGCATTCATGGGCTTGTTAACAAATTGGCAGCCCGAACTAGGTCATAATGTAAAATTGATTAGTTGTGGTCCAATTTTTTTAATGTTTCATCACATTGATCTGTGTCCATAATTGCCACATAATGGGAGTCCCATGGAATGAGTCTCCGTTTGTTGATTGTGACAGCAGCTCAGAATCAAATCCTCTTCTTGATTTCACATTGTTCAGAACCAGTAAGAATATGAACAATGAGTTAACTAGCATCTGGACGTCCCCAGAGACTACAGCGGTAAATAACGCCGCATTAAAGAGAGAAAGTATCGCTGAGGACTTGTAATGGAGATCAGTCAATATTTAGAAATATTGTATTACAGACATGATCGATTGCGGTCGGGGCAGCATAAATGCTGTTTAAAGTCTTAAGTGGTTGTCGGGCTCATGGGAGTGGAGTCAACAACATCAGAGCAGATACTCGGCGTTAATGAAAGCATCAGACGTATACAATAGAATGTATCTACTGTCACAGAACTGCAGAGTGCTTTATGATTGATTTGTCTCTGTGCTAAAACTGCACTTTGACCGTATAGAATACAAAATATTTATGGCCCAGGACTGTCAGCAGACACACAACAGCAATAGTCTTTGCATTTAGCATTAAATATGCATAGGTATTGCGTTCATTGCTGCAAGCTGCTAATCTTTTTTCTTCTTCCTGTCTTTCGGGCCTTGGGAATTCATTCATGCTGAAGTCTTAGACACTGAAGGGATGAATATGGAAGAATTTGTGGCATGGTAATTTAAATAAAGTCATCAACACGGATTTACCTCGACTCACACAGGATGCCAGACTTCTTTTTGCATCAACAGTTCATTGCCTTTGAAACACAGCTTGACCTCTGAGCGAAGTATTTATTTATTTTTTCTCCAGAAAGCTATATTGACAGTATATCGACTCAATTAATGCACATGAGCTCCGCTAGAGGGCACCCCAGCCTGTACCCTTTACCACTCAACCCGGACTCCATTTCCCATAATCCTCTGCCTGGACACATCATCAATTGCAATCACCTGTCTCTCATCAGATCTCATCATCAGTTCACAGCTGTCTCACATTAGAAAGACTTTAAAAGTAGCACACACGCTCACACACTAGATGTGTCTCATTTAGAAGGCTGCGTCCGCCGGAGGTTGCACTCGAAGGCTGCATACGTCATCGAGGTTGTCTCATTTCAGAAAAGCAAGTAGGACACACTACGAATGCGACCTTCTTTCACAGGAATTCGGAGGATGCATGAGGTGTATCCTTCGCTGCTACAGATAACCCACAATTCTTTGCGTCGCCGTGAACAACCGTTGGTAATTTGAAAAATGCCGGCGCCGGCAGATGTAACGTACACACAAGCGCAGATGTGGTGTTTACAACTTACCTTAATTCGCCTCGGTAAAAACGGATAAACTTTGTTTTTAATAACCTCCTCCTTTTATTCTCTAATAGATGCCTGCTGTATGAATGCTGCAGCTCCTCAAACATTGAACAAAATAAAACAAGTAAAACCATTTTTTTTTAATTACTTTCCAAATTTAGAAATAATTTTCCTTCATTTAAGTAGTGTGAGAGCGCAACGATGCTCTAAATGTGTTGGCATAGCAACGTGATACTTCCGGTTTCCTTTTCCGCCTGTCCTACGAAGGCCGTCTCGTTTAATTCTAGGTTGAGGACAATTCGTATATGCATCCTACAGAGGGTGCGACCTCCAGAGGATTCGACCTCCGGAGGGTGCAGCCTTCTAAATGAGACACAGCTACTGACTTTGCTGGTGATTGAATGTTTAGCCTCCCGTTGTCTTGCCTTCCTTGTTTCCTAATTATCGTGTTTTGATCCTGGACTGTTTCCTTGTTTTGATCGTTTGCTGCCTGCCCTGACCATCGCCTGTTTATCTGGATTACTCTTTTGCTTTGTCTCTGCTGTTACTGTTTGCTGTTTCTGGACCCTGCCTATTTTTTCTACGCTCTCTATTAAAAAAGCCTGCAAATGGATCCCCACTCCGTTGTCACGCCTCCTTCATTGCAGTACCAATGGAAGTCATTTTCAACTCAAAATGTTGCCATTAACGGGATGCAGCACAGCAGAAAAGGTTTTGTGTTTGTGTGTAGGTGCGTCTGAAAGCGTTGAGTCATCCAGCATCATTCATCAAGCTTAAGTCTACAGCAAAACAGCCTCATGTGCTTGTTTGTCTTGAATGTTTTTGAGTGGGAGGCTTTTTGTTATTTTTAATGATAGAGACAGGAAATAAAGGGAGGAAAGTAATCGTGATTTTACCTAATCTTGGATTTTAAGGTAATACAGTAGCACTCCAGCATTACAACAGTTATCGGCAAACAATTAATTGGCTTATTATTAAAGGTAGAGTAGGTGATTTCGGAGAGGCTAATAGCAAGCTAGCTCTGAAAGCATAAGATCCCACCCTCCCTGCAAATCACTCTCCAAAGCCACGCCTCCTTCAAAACACATGACCGCACACAGACAGACCAGAGGCTGATCAGAGACACAATGAGAGACGGCATCAATGCTGTCAGATTAGCTCATGTCTCATTAACGGTGAGAAAACATTACAGTACAAGGCGCAGAATATTACAATAAACGGTGAAAAAACATTACAGTACAAAGCGCAGAATATTACAATAATAACGCCTTCCATTCTCACTCGCTCTACAATAGCGTAATGAACGCACTGATGAAGTATCGCATCTGCAGTACGCAAATACATACGTTAACAGGCAGGTAGGACAGCCTTTCATAATCCACATCTGCAGTACGCAAATACATACAGGCAGGTAGGACAGCCTTTCATAATCCTTGGGCTGAGGGCTATGATTGGGTGAACATTTTATGGTCCTACGCCTTCAACAGATGATATAAATTCATATAAATACATTTAGAGCACTTAACTTAGTGATTGATTCGGTATGTAAAGAGACTTTCAAAAAATTATTCTGAACCAAATCCCCTCTTGCCTTTAATTATATGTCTTTATACACTACTGGTTGGGGTTTAAAGTATTATTTTTTGTCTTTTGTTTTATTCAGCAAGGACGCATTAAATTGACCAAAAGTGACAGTAAAAGACTATAAATAGACATTTATAATGCTACTAAAGATTTCTATTTCAAATAAATGCTGCTCTTTTGAACTTCATCAAATAATCACAGTTTCCACAAATATATGATATATTATATAAGTCGATAAAGCCTATAAAGATCTGTCTTAATGTAGGCCTATTTCATGCAGATTCAGAATGTTATTCATATTAAGTGAGGGTCATTTTTTAGGATTTTTTTTACCCAAGTAAAGCGTTAAACCTCTTTTTTGGCTCATTTTATCTGTAAAAGAAAACATGCCTAATAATTCCTGAATAAAAGGAGTTTTTCACTTCCAGCCTTCATGGACAATTATATATCAATCATAAATGATTAAATACAAAATGAATAGTAGTTATTAAGATTGATGTGGTTTGGAATTGGTAAAACGTGCTTGGAAAAAAAAATATCATCAGAATATCAACATGCCTAATAATAATGCACGCGTGTGTATATCAATGAAATATCAATGTTTTCAACATAATAATCAGAAATGTTTCTTGAGCAGCAAATCAGCATATTAAAATGATCTCTGAAGAACCATGTGACACTGAAGACTGGAGTAATGATGCTGAAAATACAGCTGCACATCACAGGAAATTAAATTGTAATATTTCTGTATTTTTTTATTAAATAAATGCAGTTTTGGTGAGCATAAGAGCCTTCTTTCAAAAACATCTAAAATGTTACAGATATAATGAATTATATTCTATTTATTATATTATCAATCTATTATATGATTACAATACTACATTTTAAAACATCTTAAAAGGTTGTTCAAAGCATAGAATCTTAAATCATGCTAATAAAAAGGCCCCAGTAACCAGAGGCTCTATAGTCTCATATGTGGTACTGAGAAAGATCATAAGGGACTCCTCTGAGACAGATAAAACAGCCACAGGTTGGGAAATTAGCCAGCTCTATGAAAGTGAGCCTTACAGCAGCCGCGTCTGACTCTGAGGTGAGCATGAGAATGACTAATGCATCAGCCACTCCATTCACTTCCACAGGGCCAATCTCTCCTGAGCTGTGCAGACCAAGGTTATTTTCGTAAACGAAAACTAAGACGAAAACGATTGATCAGAAAACATTTTCGCAAACTGAAATAAAATAAAAAAATATCAAAATAAATGAAAAACTAAAATGAAACGAAACTAACAACAGTTATTGAAAAATTAACTGAAATAAAATAATAATTATCAAAAATAAATAATAGTTTTCGTAATCATTACGTTCTTCTCACTCCGTGGCGGAAAAATATATGAGCTGTGTGGCGGTTTAGGGAAATACCTGTCAATGGTGCATCATGGACGTGAGGTTATCTGATGGAGAGATGCAAAGCAGTTTAAAGCAGAGTCCTGCATGGGTCCTGTTTGGTAAACTCGCACCAGCAGTACTTAACAGAACAATCGACCTGTTATCCGACAGCATCACTAATTTAATTCTGTACCCGAATTGTTTGACATAAAGACCGCAACACGAATGGCACTCGCATTAAATCTACTACATCAGGTAGGCAAAATTAAATTAAAATGTAATACAAGAAATCAAGCCAACATTAAGCATTCTAAGTTGGTACTTTGAAGAAAAATAGACAAGCAGCGCAACATTATTAACAGAAAAAAAGATGACAACATGCATCCTTTCTGTAAACAATACAAAATTTTGCCTACATCTTGTGAACAATCTGCCAGGCTATTTTGAACAAATGTGCATAAACCACACGCTTATAATTCTATGCCTTTACTGTTAAATGCGATTGTCTCTCCTTAAACTCTGCAGTAGGCCTATACGTGACCGTTGGTCCTTTATAGAAGCATTAAAAATAACATTTATAAAATAAATGCAAAGCGAATTGTAAATAGAAATCTTTGACGGCCTTCAGACTGGAGAGCATGCACACGAATAAGCTAGACGTTTGCGTCAATAAGGTTAAAGTCTTTCGTTGTGGCACTTTTCCACTGCATGGTACGGCTTGGTACAGTTCACTTTTGGGGAGTTTTCCACTGGGTACAGTACCTGGTACCAGGTACTCTTTTTAGTACCACCTCGGTTGAGGTTCTAAGTGAACCGTACCGTTACCAAAACGTGACGTGTAAACTCTGCTGATCACGGATTGGCCGGAGAGAATCATCACTGAGCTTGCAACACAGACACAACAGAACCGCTAGATTTAAATCAGCACAGCCAGCGAAGGATCGAACGCAACTGTTTTGAACGACCACAGACGTTCCTCTCGTTGATAGCAGAGGAGCGGATCCAGCGAGAGCTTGATGGGGCGACGCGGAATGAAAAAGTTTTTTTCAGGAGTCGCAGCAGTAGAGGCGGTGCAACTATAACGACATGTGAATAATCCCGCCCACTCTAAAGCGGTACTGAACTGCAGTGGAAAAACAAACCGTGCCGAGCCGAGCCGTAGCACGCACTGGAAAAGCACCATAGGTCTGCGGACTGGAAGTGATCTGTTAATTCTGCTAAACTTCAATTACTAAAACTAAAACTAAACTATATAAAAACAAAATAGAAATTTGTTCACAAAATAAAAACTAAACTAAAACTAACAATAAAATAATAAAAATGAAACTAAATTTTATTGCAAATTTGAAAACGATATTAAAATAAAACGAATTTAAAAATGCTAAACTATAATAACCTTGGTGCAGACGCCTCGCAGAGAAAGTAAACAGGAGTTACAAAACTGCACTTATGACATCTTTATATGCCACTGCAGTGCTGTGCATCAGCAAACCACTAACACACAGATGCATTCAAGGTGGGCTCTTGTAACTGAAACGCCTGATTCTGACAATATATAAAATGTGGCATGGAAATAATTCATTCGGTGAATATTTTGAAACTCCACACAGCATGCTTGAAGTGCACACAACGCATTTTGGCTCCACAGTAAAAGTAATCAAATCTTAGCAGTCTGTGAGGCAAACAACTGCAGACCAGACCTTATTGCAAGCACCTATTCAGCAGTTAAATGAACAATCACACTCTCTGGGGTTGTGCAGATGTCTATCTGGAAGATAAGGAATACTCTCAGTTCTCGTTAGGAAACTAAAGGAAACTCTCTATTTAATTACAGCACAACTGAGATGTACACCACTGGCAGGTGACGACTGACCATGAACAAAATCTATCCAGAGTGTAGAAATGTAAGTGTAGATGATATGGAAGAAAAATAATGCCATATGTCTTTGAAACAAAAAAACCCAGCGTCGAGTAAAACAGCATTATAATCTCCTTTGTGGTAGAGAAAGCTGCTTATAGGCTACGGGAAACAGCTTTAACAAGATGTTTAACTAAACATACACACATTCAGCTTTTCCACATGTTTATACTGGCACCGATAATCAAAATTCTACTTAGCGCTTGCTCTATTTCTGCAGATCAGTTTTTATGAATGAATGACTTAATCCACCTGTTGTTTTGGTCTGCATCAACAGCCGCTTGCGCCACCTGCTGGTGAGTAACTGACAGCAGCTGGAGATCATGCATCAGGGCTCTACTGCTATTCCTGCAGCTCCCGGATGTGCAAAGGTGAATTTTCTGTCGAATTTTAACCACTGAATTTGTGGAAGCGAATTTGGAAAGTGAAATAAACTGGACCGAAATTTGCCAGTCGAATATTATCCATCGTATTTTTAAACAGATTGAATATTTTGGAAGTGAATTCTGGAAGGTAAATATGAATTACTGAATCTTAACTATGAAAATGTGTGTAAAATATTTTGAATTGAAATATTCACTGCTTAAATAAACAACTATGTTAAATTTCAGGGCCTACAAATGCAAGCCATGGAAATACAAGGCATTAAAATGCAAGCACTATTAAAGGGTTAGTTCACCCAAAAATGAAAATTAGGCTGAGTTTTACTCAACCCCGATGCATCCTAGGTGTATATGACTTTCTTCTTTCAGACGAATCCAGTCGGAGTTATATTAAAAATTGTCTTTGATCTTTCAAGCTGTTTCATGGCACTCAGCGGGTGTTGCATGCTTCAGTCCAAAAGACGTGAAATAAAAGGCCTCCTGTAGCGAATCGATGCGTTTTTGTAAGAAAAATATCCATATTCAAAACGCAATAATCACTTTAATCTAGCTTGCGCTCACTGTTGTACACAGAAGCAGCTCCGGGCGGATGACGCATGAGGTCAGCGTTGCTGCATGCGCCGGTGAGTCTCGTGAAAACCAACGTTTGTTTACAGGAGCAAAGGAAGCAAAGTTTCCTTACTTTAGCAAAGGAAAACCAGTCTCCTCTTGGCTTATATCCAAATCCTCCGACATTCTTCTTTACAAATCCTCGTTTTGTACTTCTAATTAGTGACCGTTGTTTTGTTTCGATCTCTCTGCGTGCGTCACTTCTGAGCAGCGCATGCGCAACGCCGATCTCATGCGTCATGCTCCCGGAACTGCTTCCGTTTTACAACAGCGAGCGCAAGCTAGATTCAAGTGATTATTACGTTTTGAATATGGATATTTTTCTTACAAAAACGCATCGATTCGCTACAGAAGGCCTTTGTTCACCCTCCGGAGCCGTGTGAGACACTTTTTTTTATGGAAGGGCGCTTTTTATTTCACGTCTTTTGGACTGAAGCATGCAACACCCGCTGAGTGCCATGAAACAGCTTGAAAGATCAAAGACAATTTTTAATAGAACTCCGACTGGATTCGTCTGAAAGAAGAAAGTCATATACACCTAGGATGCATCGGGGGTGAGTAAAACACAGCCTAATTTTCATTTTTGGCTGAACTAACCCTTTAATGCAATGCATTATTTTTTTAAATTAGTGCTATTCAACAGTTTTTTTGTTTCAAAGACATATGGCATTATTTTTCTTCCGTAACATGAATAAAGAATTATGTAAGTGCCATATGCATTTGAGATCCAGTCAACAGCCACATTTACATGGACTCATTACATTAAATCATTCCGACTGATGAATCTGAACTAAATTAAAGTGATTGGGTTGATGTGCACATACATATGTCACAAGCTTCAGATCAGATTTAATCTTTGGACATGCACACACTGCACGAATATACATTTCCCGTTGTTCTTGCATGCTACCCATCCTTCTTCTCTTTGTTTTAATACCTCTCTGTTGCTAGTCTAGTCAAAAATAGCTCATCCAAAACAGGTTCAAATGTTGCCTTTCAAAACTCTTGTTTACAGCCAAAACAAGAGTAGAAAATAATAATGCCTGGATTCACAACATTAGCCGTGCCAGCATAGACAGTTTGAAGCCAGAGTCTACTAGCCTTGCCAATGCACAATGTCTGTTTTCAAATATTTTAGTGACTGGCTGAAAGTATTTACATTTTTTTATTTTTTTTACTTGTTTTAATTGCATCAGCCTGCATCACGCATATAATGGCATTGTCTCATCAATCAGCTAACTTTATAAAAGCCATAGTGGTCAACCATACACTTGTGAAAAAGAAGTGAACTTAGCATTTGTAGTGTGTGCCTCACATCTTTAGAGTACGTTAAAAATGCACTTGAAGATAATGTATTAATGAAATAAAAGGTCTCTTGTGTACTTAAAGAGAGACACTTTCATGAATATTGTTTCTTAACACTTTAGTACACCAAGTACACTTTAAAGGTGTGCTTTGTAATAAAGTAAAACTTAAGGTTTTACCTTAAAATACATTTTAAATCAAGTTTTAATAACCTTTTATTTTGCTTTAATGAAGTACACTGATTTTGATGTGTTGACGAACATACTAAAGCATGTGTAAAGTACTTGATTATAATTTCAACTCTAGAATCTAGTGTGTTATTCAATATTACAATTAAAGTTATTTTGCATGTACTAAATTGCAGCATCATCGTGTGTTCATCAAATGTCTAACTACAAATATATTTAAATACATTAGACATTGAAGTATATTGTAGTTTACTGCAATTGCTTGTGAATACATTCAGCAGTACACTTTAACCATACTTCAAAGACAATATAATTATGAATTTACATATGCACTTAAGTGTAATGTAAGTCCTAAAACACTCTTTTTATTTGCATTTAATATAAATTTCAACAGATACATTTTCAATCAAATGTAAATAACATTCAATTAAGTGTCCAAAAACATTACATTCAGTTTGCACTTAAGTATATCCTTTATTAAGTGGATTATTTCCATAATACATGTGACCCTGGAGCACAAAAGCAGTCTTAAGTCGCTGGGGGATATTTGTAGCCAAAAGCCAAAAATACATTGTATGGGTCAAAATTATAGATTTTTCTTTTGTCAAAAATAATTAGGATATTATGTAAAGATCATGTTCCATGAAGATATTTTGTAAATTTCCTACCGTAAATATATCAAAACTTAATTTTTGATTAGTAATATGCATTGCTAAGAACTTCATTTGGACAACTTTAAAGATGATTTTCTCAATATTTTGAATTTTTTTTTGCACCTTCAGATTCCAGATTTTCAAATAGTTGTATCTCAGCCAAATATGTATATATGCCCTATCCTAACAAACCATACATCAATGGAAAGATTATTTATTCAGCTTTCATATGATGTATAAATCTCAATTTCGAAAAATTGACCCTTATGACTGGTTTTGTGGTCCAGGGTCACAAATAATCTTTTTAAAAGTATGCAGAAGTGTACTTCTTTTTCACAAGAGTAATCAAGTTTGAAAATATTTACTCTGTAAAACAGTCTGAAAGCATAATCCAGCAACAGTGGATTTTGCTATTGCCTAGAAAGATGAAAATCCATAATGAATATAGGTAATCTTGATAGTTGAGACCATAAAAATGGCTTATATATACGTTGTTGTCTAAATTAGAGTGCAATCACAGGGGACTGACGATCCTGACTCGTGACCTCTCTGAGTGTGTTGTTTTTCTCTCAATCCCTCGTTCTCACGCTTCCTTTGATGTGTGGGTGAGCGGCAGCTACATCCGTCCTGCTGGGCATCAGCATGCTGCCCTAATTACCGCCCAAAATGAGGGAAAAGCTCTCCGTTCCATATGCAGAACATCTTGCATTTTTATGCTGTATGGCTTAACAGATTCATTATGATTTTTTTTCTCTCTCTGATTGGCATGTTGAGATCTAGGCAACATATATCATTTAGGAGGCGTCTGATATAGCAAGATGCATGTCATACAGTTAGACGAGGATCAGGTGGGCGTGTTTTTTAAATGTGCATATTTTGGTGTTATTCAGTTCTGCAAGCATTTAGGTCAATGCGTGAATCATTCATAAAAGACACTTGGAGCAGTCAGGAGTGCATGGATGGCGGATCTTAACTGCACTCCCCTAGGGCCATTTCAGATTAGCACGGCATGGAAATAATAAAGCAAAAGATAGGATTGAACGACATATGGGGCTCCCTGTGGAGGTCAGTAAACCCAACCCCCAAACGCACATGACCTTATGGGATATTCTGTGGTTCACAACTGGTCTGAATTCAGGACACAATACAGGGACAAAATTGTAAACAAAGATACCCTTAAAATGAGACTCTAGGGAATGAATGAATTCAAGAATAGTAGAACAATAGTGATGTCCAATTATTTATTTATTTATTACCTTTTTTTAAATCAGATTCATAAAACTATAGTCTGTATTATTTGTTCATGAAATCGACTTATCTGATCCTCCAGTTCATTGCCGTGGTTATCAGCTCACTGGAGATCTTCAATTTCAAGTCTGTTCATCACAACAATCCATCATATGACTTTGGAAAAATTGGAATATCGTGCATATAGCGTCATATAGACTACTTTTAGTCCTTATTGGGGTGCTTTTGCATCCATTTTTGGAGCTTGAAGACTTTAGTCCCCATTACATGGAAACGAGTGACTAGTATAAAGAAACGATTTTCTTTATGTTCCACCCAATAAAGTAAAATACATTTGTTCATGGCTTTCGAGGATGAGGCCCATGTTGGCATCTGTCTAACTTGGCTCACTTCTATCTGACAGATGAATTTGTGCCAGAATACTGCAGATTGAATGAATGCACAGTCCTCAACATCAACAACAGAAGATATCAAACGCATTTTCTCCTCCCTTTTGTGATAAGCCCGTTTATTTTCTCTCCTGATTCAGACCAGACCACTTTTACACTGGAGGAAGCGTTATTATGGATAGAGGATATTATACCTGCTATTATAAGTTCATAACAAATCCATCTTAATGATGGTAATTGATGGACTGGATTGGTGTGGGTTACTGTGATGTTTTTCTCAGCTGTTTGGACTTCTGACGGCACCCATTCACTGTAATGCTAAGTTCCTCCAAATCTGTTCCCATATACAAACAAACTCATCTACATCTGGGACGGCCTGAGGGTTAGTACATTTTTAGCAAATTTTCATTTTGGGGTGAATTATTTCTTTAATAGAACGAATCGGCACATCACTTTTCCATCATAACCCACTGTTCTGGTTTGTTTTGTATCCTTTGATTTATACTGATTGGTGTGCATCCAAAGAAAAGAGTAGTTGCGTTACATGCCAGTTTTTCGTTTCTCAAGAGCCGCTGGCGTTTGAGCTAATCTGCTCTCTGGCGGCGTGTGCAAAATGTTGATTTAATGAAGTGTGGAGCGTCTTGAGTGATGGCTACAGTTCATAATCTCTCTGCTCTCTCAAGCATGCTTTAGCGAGCTGGTCAGTGCAAAAACAAACACTCCCGCTTTCTCTTTCAAGCTCCAGCTAGCTTCAAGCAGAGATCCTGCCTTCCAATGTCAGTCATTCAAACCATCCAATGGGAGTGAGGCATGTCAGAGCCTTGGGATTTGATGAGTGGTGCTCATCTCGGGAAGTCAGGGAAATCTCTGCATGGCACGGAGTGGGAGGGGAACCGGAGAAGTCAGTAATAGGAGTTTGACTACAAGGGTGTGTATTCAGGTTTACAAACGCTGCTGTCAACGTGACAGATTACAACTATTCCAGAGCGAACTCAGTGGAGAATAGAGCCCTGAATGAGCTCACAGTGTGATGCAGCAAAAAACACTGCACCTAAAGCTCGGACTTTCAACAGTCATTTACTCTATGAAGACCAAAAGAATAATCACATTTCCGATCATATTTAAATGATGGAAAACTTCTTAAAATTCTAGTATTTTAGGATTAGTATTGGCTAAACCACAATTTGAGGATATTTCTGTTCTGCTGGTTTGATTTTATTTATTTCAGGAGTGCAGCATATAGATGAGCTGAAGCTAAAGGTTCGTTCATACTAAGAACGATAACTATATCAATAGTTAATAGTTACCACACAGATGTCAGAGGGATTAGAATCAATAGTAGTAGAATGAAAAACTATAAATAAAACTATAAATAATATAACAAATTAACTATTTAATAAATAGTATTAGGGATGTCTGACAAGTAATATAAAAATATCAAAAGGAATTTTATGAGAAACATCATTTGATTGTTGAGATCAATTTTGGTGAACGTAACTTTTTTATGAATAGAGTTAGTTCAATAAGAAAATGTGTCAGTGGAGTGACTGTTTATTTTTGTTCACTTTTAATTAGGTGAAACTAAATGTAACACCACTCAATAAAGAAGATCCCAGGCAATCCTAAATGACATTTATTTTAAAAAATATTTACCATGATCTTGGCACATTAATAAAAGCACAGTAAGTTTAATGCAATATTAATAAAGTTTTTGATATATCATGTTTTTGTGAAACACACACACACACACAACATGGTGTAGGATTACTTTGTAACAATTTTTACTCAGAGATGTCTAATACATTTCACAAATAATTACAAAGAAACAGCAAGTAACACATTTATTTAAACATGAAATCAGAAAGACTGAAATTGTATTTTCTTGTAAAACATACTCCAATAATCTTGACAACTTTGAAAAATCCTTTTAAAAATTAGAATCGAATTTTAGAATTATATAGTGACCCAGTTCTAATGTCACATTTCAACACTGGTCCTGTATGGCTCTTTCCCTCAAAGCTCTGCGCATACAGTGAAACTGAAGGTCGCATGAGACTGATGGGTCATCGCTGACCTTGGGCAGAACTTTCCCAAAGCGCAGCCCACCGTAACCCCTGCTGTCAGCCAGGTGGCCACCTAACAATTGCCTCGACATCGTGACACTGGATGAGAACCAAACGCTTGTAATCCCCTCACAAGCTACCAGAACTGCCTTATTCCTCAGAAGTCTGAGCATACAGTCTTGTTTTGGGATGCACTAAGGACTTCTATGGGTTTCCACAGTGTAAACAAACTCGATTAATTGTTGTTTCAGCAGTGCTGAGACTTCCACAGAGGCTGCGTAGAAATGCTGTACTCCTGCAGATCCATTTGGCAGGGCCTCTCGTGTCTTAACCTCCCTCTTTAGCACCATTTTCTCAGTCCTCAGGGGAACAGGCAGGCAGGTGCCTTTTTTTAGACCTCCTCATTTTTCCGACACTTCCCAGAGTGCCTCAAATAATGTCACAGGACTCTCATTTATTATGTCCCGTCTCCTATACACAGCTTTAATAAGAACAGAGGTCAGAACATATTATAATGCATACAGGACAATGAATGCAGAGTCCTTGCAGTAAAGTCATTATCACAAATTACAACCAGACAAGGTGATCAGGACGCCGATGCGATGTGAGGATGACTTGTAACATCCTGAAGGGGTTCATGCACATGGTTAATTACCCCAAAAAAAAAAAAAAATGCATGGATTTGAGTCTAATTGGGAATCAATTAATTTTCTTTAATTTTTTTAAAGCTCCACCCTTATTTCCTGCTGCTACTAAATGATAGAAATTATATTTAGCTGAGCTGTGAGTTTGCGGTCTGGATAGAATGCGATGAGAGAGAAAATACTAGACTGTGTGAAACAATAAAAAGACAATAGCCAAAAATACATCTTTCTATTGTGTTATTCTGTCTGGTTGCAAAATACAGCAAGAAGCGTAGACCAATTTGCCAAAGTGTCTGAAATGGTCATTTGTAATGGATCAGTCAAACAGTTTCAGGAATCGTTACATGGATAGTTCACCCAGAAATTTAAATTAGCCCATGATTTACTCACCCTCAAGCCATCCTAGGTCTATATGACTTTCTTCTTTCAGACGAATATAATCAGAGTTATATTTAAAAATATCTTGGCTCTTCCAAGCTTTATAATGGCAGTGAATGGTGGTCAAGATTTTGAAGCAAAATAAAGAGCATCTATCATCATAAAAAGTATTCCACGCGGCTCCAGGGGGTTAATAAAGGATGATGTCTCTTATGTCCCACTGGTTAGGTTTAGGGAAATTCTAAAAATTCATATAAAATTGTAATTTCATTAAATAGTTGCGTTTCCCTTGAGATTGGGTTAGTGGAACTGGAATCTGAACCAGATTTGCTTAATTTCTTAAGATTCCCATTACCAAACCGGTAAGTTCTCACCATGGACTATATTTCCCACAAGCCCCCTACCTGGAACTAATTACACGCACACCTGTTCTCCATCAGGAGCACTATAAAGGTTGCTCTCTCACACACACTCACTGTAAAGTATTGTTTGCTACTGCTACTTACCTAGCGTTTCTTTGTATTCTTGTTTAGTCTGTAAATGTGTTTTGACCCTTGGCTTTTTCTGTTACCTTATGACTTATTGCTGCCTGCCCTGACCCACAGCCTGTGTTTGGATTACTCTTTTGTCTTGCCCTCCTTTTACTGTTCTCTGGTGATTGACCCTTGCCTGTGTTTGACTATGCTGATACAATAAAGCTGCATTTGGATCCGACCCTGCCTTCACGCCTCCCTCGTTACTATTCCAGTCATCCCAAAATTCACAGAATGGAGACTAAAACCAGGAAATGTGTTATGCAAATGATGCAAAGTTCACATTTATGATCCAGCTAAAGAAACAAACAACAGCTGATCAGGCCCACATAAAATCTATGTGTGCATGCAGAACTCCACAGAAAGCTCCTCAGAATTCAGCAGAATTAGAACGCAGCTCATTCACAATTCCCTCTCCCTTGCATGTTCAATATTTAATTGTTTGGACTGATTTGATTATACTTTCAGACGGTTTGAAGGAAATGGAGCTCAAAAAAACTGGAACATTTAAGAGTCTTATGCAATGAAAATAAGAATTTTACCAGAATCATGGGTAAAAAGTGGAGTAGTCTTTTGATGTACAAGCAAACTGATCCAATAGGTTCCTGTCGATTAGAGGAGGAAGCTAATCCAGATCAAGACACCCTGGAGCGACTAGAGGACAAAGAGACTGATCTGTAAAGATTCATACTGATCTGTGACCAGCTCCCGCATCCCAAACACCAACCATTTGCAAAAACCAAACTGGTCTAAGATCAGTGTCAGAAAATGTCCGATTTTTACACTTTCTGAAGAAAACATGAGTGGTGCCTGTTCATGCAAAAATTTCCACTGCAATGCTAAAATATTTGCCAGAGGTTTACTGTATGGTTTTCCCAAGTTGTTCTGATTGTTTTAGTGTGTTGCTATGTAGAAGTCAGCATCACCCTGATTCCCTCGACAAAACCCAAAGGAAACCCAACCAACAATTTTAGATTTGTTGGATTTTTGGATTACTGCAGAAAATAAGGTCTGTGAGCAACAAAAGTTTATTATTCTTTCATGTTTTGTTCATCATGACAATCTTCACAAATGAACACAACTTTTTATGAATTTTGAAACCTAAATACAATCGGCATTAGTAAAAAGCTAAACGTAGACTGTAAAAAAAAACTACACGTTGTGTGACTTCAATGTCACCACCACTGAGTTTCCAACAGCTGTTTGTGTCTTCAGTGTTGGGGAAAGTTACTTTTAAAAGTAATGCATTGCAATATTGTTACTCCATAAAAAAAGTAACTACTTGTGTTACTTAGTTACTTCTTATGGAAAGTAATGTGTTACTTTTCAGGCAAGAGGTCTGTAATAGCTTTGCCATGAGTTTTGTCCTCAACCTCAACAATAGTGCAGTACAGGCAAGACTCTTTGAAGAGCTCATTCTGCAAGCTCTGTATTAATCACTGCTCTGAATATTCACTGCAAAAATCCTACACTGGCTAAATATAGACGGCTGATTATCTGTGTAACTTATTTGAAAAAGTAATAATTCGTTGTAAGTTGAAAAGTAACGTGTTACTTTAGTTGCTTGAAAAAAGTAATCTGAATAAATAACTCAAGTTAGTTGTAATGCATTACCCCCAACACTGTCAGTCTTTTCTTTTTCCCTGAAAGTTTGAGTTAGAATAATTAGCAAAAATAAGATTATACAAAGATTACAATCAAAGTGCACACATCCAGCAGGCCAAATGCTCAATGTGGGTGCTCAACCACAAACTGTATCAATCAGGAAGAGCAAAGTTGGCAACATCACAGCTTCAAAAGTAGAAAAATATTTATTTATGTATACAAGTAAAATACTTTTGGAGCTGTGGTGTGCCAAGTTTGATCTTCCTGGTTAAAACGAGATTATAAACACAAGGCTGTGAAAGCAACTTGTGAGTAGATGAATTTACCTGTTCTTTGCGATGACATTTAATGCCACCATTAAACTCTGTATTTAGATGATGATTCATCGACAAGTAGGTCTAGTGGTGGACCAACGAGATTCAATAAGCCACGAAAGGCAAAGAAGGCAGAGTTCTTGAAAGTGGTGGCGTGTCTTGTGGCCGACCAACGACTGGCAAGAGTACCAATGACTTAAAACGATAGCAAAGAAGGTGGTGGCTTCCGTGAAGGCCTGGCACTATACCAAACTCTATGCCACTCCCATTGTATTGATTGACACACCTGCTGAATCTACAAACCAATCACAAGCCGATCAGCCCTGCTGAGGTCAAGCTTGCCATCAAAAGGATAAAAAAACAGAAAGTCCCCCAGACCTGACAACATTCCTGCTGAGGCGTGGAAGCTAGTCGGACACAGAGGCGACAAAGTCCTTTCTCAACAGTTCAACAAGACCATCGACGAGGGTATGACTCCCTCAGTGTGGGCTGCTAGTGTTACCATACCGATCTGGAAAAGCACCCGGCCAATCCGCCTGCTGTGCCACACCATGAAGATATTTGAGCACGTAATTGACGCCCGTCTCCATCAGTCCCAATCAGTGTGGATTTGTTAGAGCAAGCAGGACTATAGGAGCCAGTGTGATGTCATGTGACTGTGGGAAAATACGGGAGTGTCATAAATTATTTCATAATTAAAGCACCTCTTGTGGGAAGGGTTGGCAGGAAGGGAGGGGGTGAGTGTAGGTTTTATTATGAGTTTTATTCAAAGTCTTGCCTTGATTCAAATGATCTCCCGATGCTTCAAGAAATGCCTCAATGTTAAGTATTCGGTGGATAAAATAAACTTCAAGATGCAAACGTAATGTATGTTTGACGTGTCACAAATTATTCCTGCCTTCAGCTCCTGCGGTTTTGGTTGGCTTTTAGGCCGCTACAAAAACTATTGGTGCGATCTACACCGTCAGGCTGTGGCTGGAGAGGCACCAGGAGAAGAACCAGCCAGTACACAAGGGCTTCCTCAGCCTCGAGAAGGCATTCAATCGCGTGCCCCGTGACCTCATCTGGCACTCTCACGGCGCCCCGAAGTTGGATCCTGCTCCTCTACGCCAACACCATCAGCGTCGTCCGATGCCCAGCTGGCCTGTCTGAAGGGTTCCCGATCACCGTCGGTGTGCACCAGGGATCCGCCTTCTCCCCACTCCTGTTCATCCTTTGTATGGACATGGCCATGGCAGACATCCAGGTGCCTCAGCCCTGGTCACATCTATTCGCCGATTATATTTTTCAAGCTGACGAATCCCGTTGTGGGCTTGAACATCAAGTGCAAGTTCGGAGCGAGTGGCTGAACGTGCACGAAATGCACCTCAACATCAAGAAGACTGAGTACATGGAGTGCGGGCCCCAGACCGACGGAACAATCAGAGTAAAGCCCAAGACACACTGCACAATTTTCGGCTGTCCCAGATGAAAAACTGGCATCGTGAAACAATCTTGGCAATTTCTGTGATCGTGGCTCCTAATCGGTGGTCCTATGTCGTGCAGTGGTCATGGTCTTGCGACTAAAGATACTACGATAATTTTTTGACAGTGTCAGAAATTCAGCATGATCATTGCACAGTGTGTTTGCTGATACCCACGTTTACTGACCAGCCAATAAAAATGCGACATTAAATCAACGCAACACGGCGCTAAAACATAAAACTGCTTACCTCAAACTTTTTTCTTCCTCTTTCGCCACTTCCACTTTTTTTCAGCATACATAAAACCTTCAACTGCCAAAGTGTGATTCATCATGCTCTTTTTGTTTACCACTAGCGCATGCTGATGACATTTTATTCTTCTATAGAAATGTGCGTCATAGCCTACGGACAGTGCTGTATAAAGTACCTGAAAGCCATACTCAAGGCAAGGCAAGGCAAGTTTATTTGTATAGCACATTTCATACACAATGGTAATTCAAAGTGCTTTACATAAAAGAAAAGAAAAAAATAATCACGACAATAAAACAAGGAATTTAAAAACTTTGAAAATGATTTAAAAAATTGATTTAAGAGGTTTAAAGTGAATTTAAGAAAACGATTATACATAGAATATAGTGCAATCAGTTCGGACATCGCACAGTGCTCATTCAATGAATGCACAGCTAAACAGATGAGTTTTGAGTCTGCATTTAAATGTGACTAATGTTTTAGCACATCTGATCTCTTCTGGAAGCTGATTCCAACTGCGGGCGGCATAATAACTAAAAGCAGACTCCCCTTGTTTTGTGTGAACCCTTGGTATTTCTAACTGACTTGATCCTAATGATCTGAGTGGTCTGTTAGGTTTATATTCAGTGAGCATATCTGCTATGTATTTAGGTCCTAGGCCATTGAGTGATTTATAAACGAGTAAAAGTACTTTAAAATCAATCCTAAATATAACTGGAAGCCAGTGTAAGGACCTGAGGACTGGTGTAATATGCTCAGATTTTCTGGTTCTAGTCAGAATTCTGGCAGCAGCGTTCTGGATGAGCTGCAGCTGTCTAATGGTCTTCTTGGGAAGGCCGGTGAGGAGACCATTACAATAGTCCACCCTGCTGGTGATAAAGGCATGAACAAGTTTCTCCAAGTCTTGACTGGAAACAAAACCTCTAATTCTTGCAATGTTTTTGAGATGATAGTATGCTGATTTAGTTACAGCTTTGACATGACTACTGAAACTAAGGTCTGTCTCCAGAATCACACCAAGATTCCTGACTTGATTTTTAGTTGTCAAACCCCTAGAGCCAAGGTATTCATTCACCTTGAGAACTTCATCTTTGTTTCCAAATGCAATGACTTCAGTTTTCTCCTTGTTTAACTGAAGAAAGTTCTGGCACATCCAACTGTTAATTTCATCAATGCATTGGCAGAGAGAGTCAATGGGGCTGTAGTCATAAAAAGAAATAAATCTTAAACGTGCTTAAGTATTGAAAGTAAAAGTACAAGTAAATGCAAAATGGAAAAGAAGCAAATAAATAATATATATAAAATGTTCATACACAGCTTGAGTAGCAAGATTGTGTTCAGTTTTAACTCTTTCTTCCATTTTGCATTTTTGGGTAAGAATAAGAAACACTTCATCTGGTACTTAGTGTCTTTCATTCCAACATAAGAAAACATTTCTGGAATCTGCATTTGAAATTGAATTTAATGTTTTTACACAGTTTAATATAAGTCTATTTCAGAGGGGACATAGATGCATTTAACCTGCAGTCACAGATGAATATTTAATGTTTTGTTTTTAACATAAAATGCTGAATACTGTTATTTGAAATTATTTTAAAACGTAAAAAAATTGTTGAAATGTGAAATTAAAACCGCCAGTAGGTGGCAGCAAGTGACTGTTAATGAGTGAGTGATTAAGATTCAACCGATTCATTCAAACGACTGATTCATTCAGAAACAAAGCATTTGACTGTCCCTGCGTCTCAATGTTCATACTATCCATCCTAAATAGTATGTGAGATTAGAATAAGTGTGTCCGAAAGCATATTATGTTGAAAAGAGTATGCCAAAAGTCCCCAGATGGTCTACTATTTCAGGTCGATTTTTGTAGTGTGGATCCGTGCACACTCTAATAGCTAAAATTGCCCACAATCCATTGAGCTTTGGCGAAGGTTCGGTCCAGAACTACAAACACGAATAAAACGCGTTAGAAAAACTACAAACGTGGCGGATGCCACGCGGATGCCACGCGATCGACGGTTAGGTAGAGAGGTTTACAAAAAGGGGTTTGAGTTACTAATAATCAACATTTAACCTGGTAAAAAATATTTATTTATTGTTATCCATGTTATATTTCATCTGCAACAGTAATGTGAACTTTTATAAACATCCATTTGGTCGTGAATTTTTAAACGCATCATTATGCAGAAAATATGAGCAGAGTTCTCCACATGAAAGACACACGACTGGCAGATCAACGAGCTACTTATTTTCTCTCCAGTACCGTAGGAAGTTAAATTAAATTAAATGTGGAGGATGTTAACTGTGACAAGATGATTGGCAGGCGAGTTTACAGTGACAGGGTGCGTATAACAGAGCGGTCCGCTAAAGACGCAATTGTGTGACGTGATAGTATATCCCAAAGCTCGCCTACTCTTCTACTACACGCTCAAAAGTGTGTACTTTTTCTTCACCAAAAGAGTACATACTTTAAGGGCGTAGTATAAGTAGGCACATTGAGTGAGTTAATGCAGCAAGAGTTAATGAGTGAATCACTGAATCATTTATTCAACCAATTCGTTCAAAAAGCTGATTCATTCAATAAGTAAACACCATCCTTTGCTCAGAGCCGCAAAACAGTGCTGTGATCTTTGTTTGTAACTATATTCGTTAGCTAAATTTAGCAAAAACAAGCAATATTATGTTTTGTTATGTTAAGTCACTTATTGCTTTACTGAACTTGTATAAAATGATTATTAAATATGTTCTTGCTGATATCTGCAGAAAAATGGTACTCTTTGTGTGATATAGATTAAGTTAACTATATTAAATTATATAAATATAAAAAGCATACAGAAGCATTTTTGCCATCTACAATATAGAATGCCTGGAATTTTGAGTTTTAATAGACTAATAAATCAACGTGTGTGCACTCTGTGTGTGATTTGGTGATATAGCCTACTTGACAATGTCAGATCACACATCATTACAACAACACTTACCATATTATCGCAGACAATATACTGTTTATCGCACACCCCAGACTCGACTTGAGTGGAAAATGAATCATCGCCTGTTGTGCGCACACAGATGAACATGAGCATGAGTCTAACTTGCAAATGCCAAACCACTGATTCGTCAAACCTGCTTTCCTGCAGTCCATGTTCTTCTGACTTCTGACTATTTTGTAGTAAGTAACGAATATACTTCGGGGAAATGTATCGGAGTAAAAGTATACATTTTAATTAGGAAATGTAGTGGAGTAAAAGTAAAAATTGGCTGAAATATAAAAACTCAAGTAAAGTACAGATACTCCCAAAATATACTTAAGTACTGTAACGAAGTATTATTACTACGGATCAATATATTTCATCATCGTACAGTCTGCATGCAAGTCGTACCCAAGTTTATTAGACCCATGTCGCACAGTGTGAGTTGCAATGATCTTATAGCATTTTAAAAATCATGCAGTGTGTAGAAGGCTTTAGAAGGCAGCCACTGAACAAGGTCACTGAATTTAAACATCTCGGTTCGCTCATCTGGAGCGACGGTGACTCACAAGGGAGTTATTTTTTATGTCGTAGAATAAAGCGTGAAAATATCTTGAGCTTGTGTAAACCACAGACTTTAACCAAAAACCCATAGTGCTAAAATGCAAACCCATTTCTGGGTTTTGGCCTACAACAATACATCATCCCTGTAGCTCTATATTACATGCACAAATATGACATTACCCAGATAATCAATTCGAGACAAGTGAATGTCAGTGGAAATTACAGTTCATGGACCATATGAAGTGTTGCTTCGGCAGCCGATGAGTCAGTCTCTACATCCTATCCAGTGAACAATACACAGCTACAAGTTTAAAAGACCCTTCAGTGGCTTGCTGCTGCCCACCACAGTGTGGAGGAAGGGCTCTTAATACTCAACAATACTGCGCTGACTGGTTGGGAGAACGTGTGACTAAGGGGTCAATGGTTAGCTAGTGTGGGCTACATCTGTGCAGACAGATTCCGTCTTCAACCCTAAACAATCTGTTCGACCATTCAGCTTGGCATCTCTGTCTGTTTGGACCGTAATACGTAAATGTGGCGCAAACATTCATGCATGTGCTGCACAGCTGATGCTCTCTCTAGTTAGGAAACCTCGTCATGTCCTCTTTCCAGCGTTCCTCCTGTACCGTATCTGTTTATCTCTGTCTTTCAGAATGAGGACTTTGGCTCTGTTTCTCAAGTGCAGGCTCAAGAGGCGACATCAAAGCCGCAGTGGGTGTGCAGCTGGGATGAAAGGCTTGGTCCTCACCAGTGAAAGAGGCGAGAAAGCTTGGCCAGTGGCATCACTGCCATGTCGCATTTTGTTATGCAGCATGCTGCCAATATTCTGATGTGCACTGAGATGTGATTATATGGAATGATGTATCTTTTAAGAGAATAAATCTTCTCATAATCTGAAAAAGCTCATTTTGTCCAGTACGTTTGGTCTTGGTCTTGTTCAGTCACTACAGATAAATTGTATGGTCTGTGCTGACTGGTGAATATGATCTGCTCTGAATCATCCTTTTCTTGACATGGACTCAACCTACTCATGGCCTGGCCTGGACTCAGTCTTGAATGAGCTTTGCTCCACTACAACACTGTTATCAAGTGATGGTTGGAGTGCTACAACATTGTGCATCATTGAGCTGTCTGTCCAATATGTGTGACTCTTGTTAGTATGGTCATGTGGTGTATTCAAGCCCTCCTGGGAAGTCTTACAAGTATTTTTTTACGAGTATTTTATTAGAAGTATCCATGAGTTTGGAAGTCATTTTGGTCAGAGCAACATGGTGATGTACCTTTTCTACCAAAAATTAAGCTTAAAATAATGAATAATGAATAAAGAATGTGCATCAGGAGTGTTTTTGCTTCACAGTAACTTCTTTTACATTAGTACAAACTGCACTTTTTAAAAGCATGTTATCCTTAAATGTGTTAAGAAACATAGTCATGAAAGTGTACTTGTGAAAGCGGTGTTTTAAGTACATTTTAACTCTACAGTTGCACAACAAGGTGGTAATGCTAAGTTATGTAATGTAAGTTATGAGTTATGTAATCAGATTACTTTTTCAAGTAACTAGTAAAATAGTGCATACCTTTTAAATTTACAATGAAATATCTGAGTTACAAATAAGTAATTTAAGTTACATTTATTCACTGTCTCCTATCCACATGTTAAGAGAGTTTTATTTTTTTATTAAAAATAAATAAGCAAGCCCAGCTCAGGTGACAAAAAGTAATGGAAAAGTAATGCATTACTTTCCATAAAAAGTAACAAAGTAATGCAATTAGTTACTTTTTATGGTGTAATGCAATATTGTAATGCATTACTTCAAAAAAAAAAAAAAAAAAACTTCCCCAAACCATGGTTAAGTTACATAAACTTCACATAATAAACCACAAGCAACATAAAGCCCTCAAACAAACATACCTGTATTAGTTACAGGAGGATATATATATATATATACATATGTTTTTTCTGACTAGTAGCTACATACACTGATTATATTGCAGTATCCAGTACTCTAACATACCACATCATTTGGGAAAGTGTGCATCAGTTAAGTAAGCCACTATGTAAACCTGTATTATGCTGTTGATATGTTACTGGGCTGGTGTGATTAGCTCCAAATCCAAGGATAAACGTTCACCACCTGTCTGTGTCCAAACAAAGAGCTTTTAACACATTTCAATCACTACGCCCACATTAGCCTTCCAGGGTGAGGGAGTTTCCATATGCTAATGGAAAGTGACGCAGGTTAGAAATAATAATATCACAAACCTCAGAGATAAACACAACCGAATAAATGTTTATTGCGGCGGATACGGTTGCATTTTCACCGCTACAGAACTACAAACTGTGCATTCATTCAGAACTGCTTATACTAACAGCTGCTTTCTCACATACCCCTAACTAACGAAACTGGCACTCAACAGCTGTAAGGATCTTTGTGATAGATTGGGCCCGTCTCAGCTAATTGTATTGATCCCCCTCTAATGAAGCCATTACAAACACTTTGCTACAACTTGAAGTAATGAAGGCTCATCCTTCATCCAGTCATCCAGGATGAATCACAATCTAGTGCATAGCACTCAATGCAACGAAAGGTCAGTAAAATCACAGCTGTAATTAATAGCGCGTGCTGCTGGGCAAATGCAGAGGACACTGAAGGCAAAAAGACTGGGTGAATATCTTGCTTTTAACGTCTAAATACTAAAATGAGCTCATCATGCTGGACATTTCAGGATGTGCAACCCAAAGCATCCATCAGTCATGGGGAAGCCCGTGCAGCAGCGTCACAGCAGCATCAGCACCAGCACCGAACACAGCTAGGATGAACAGCACAGTCTATACATGCCACTGATGCATTTCATCAACAACTAACATCAGTGGGCAATGCATCAGTGTTTCTCGATAATCCCTCCGCCATGGTCAAATCAGATATCTCTGCGGTAAAGAGACACGGTTTTGCTGCACATGGCATCTGTATCACTCACCTGTGCTGTTCGTATAAACGACACGAGTGTCGGTGAGGATGCTCGGGTCACTGTGAGATCTCCCTCTCTGCACAACGCAATCTTCTGATCCATCCGATGTGGCCATGGAGATGAGAGCAGACGGTAGAACACAGAGAAGCCGAGCTGCGTGTGTGGATGTGAGCAGCGAGCGTGCTGCGGCGGTGGATGTGATTCAGTTTGACAGCAGCAGCAGCAGTAGCAGCGCTGGAGGAGGAGAGCAGTGCGCTGATGATGACTGAGGCGCATCTGGGGGTTTCACTTGCATTTATTAGCATTGTTATTAATTTGATGACATGAGTGGTTTTAATGTGTGGACGAACATCTAGTCGTGTTTGTGTGTTTTTGCGTCGTCATATGTCATGCAATCAGCGTTATCTGAAACAGATTGAAGAGAAGAGTGTTACAGAGATTTGTCAGAGGAATTAAAGAATAGTTAGCCTGTGTTGCCCTCTTGTGTGCTCTTTATAATAGTGGAGGAGGAGCCACACAGACATCTTTCACCAGCCTTTTGAGTGACAGAATCCATCAGATCAGACTGACTCAGAAATGTTTGGGCAGATTAAAAATCAGAGATTTTTACATTTTCTCCTCCCACCAAAACACGACACACAAAGGCAAAATATCCTTGGAAAGAGAGACTCATATATATGGGCTTACATTTCTGCCACAATTCTGCGCACGAAAGATCATATTTTGAGTGTACGCGCGCGATCTGAGTTTTGTGGAGAAAATGTTCGTTTCGCAAAGAAAAAAGTCTTTCGAGCGCACGGAAATCAATTTTGCATTTAAAATATGTTTTTGGATGTGTGCAGACCTTCTCTTCTGTGCGTGCAACGTTCCACTAGCTTGCTCCCCTGATGCCCCCCTCAGTGCTCTCTAAATGCCAACGGCTCACACAACCCAGCGTTACAATGTGCCATAATTCCAGCCAATCAGAGACGAGGCTGCTAAATTCTGATTGGCTGCCTTGACAACCAATCACAACATTTCTTGCATTACCTCGACAGCAGAAGAGGAAAAATACAGTGCATGCATAATTATTATGCAAGTTGATATTCTGATTTTATTGTTTTCCAAGCGCATTTTACCAATAATTATAACTACTATTAATCTTGTATTTAATCCCTTATAATCGATATATTATTGTTCATGACGGCTGGAAGTGAAAAACGCCTTATATTCAGGTGTGCATAATTATTAAGCAGGTTACAAGTACAAGAGGATGTGGTGCTGGTCCTTCTCAACTTATCTGTCTATAAAGCATATACGTATATATATATATATATATATATATAGATCAGTTTTCAAGCATTTTACTACACTTCAGTATGTGATTCTTATTAAGTAGGGGTAATTTTTTAGGATTCTATACTTCACCTAAGTCTCTGAGAACCTGACACCTTGCACTTGCACTCACGTCCGCGAGCATCAGGTGAGCAAGCTAGTGAAACGTTGCACGCGCAAAGGAGAAGGTCTGCACACATCCAAGAAACGTATTTTAAATGCAACATAAAAAAATAAACGGAAGACTTTTTTCTTTGCGAAACGAACATTTTCTCCACAAAACTCAGATCGCGCGCGTGCAGAATGCACTTTTGTGCGCTCAAAATATGATCCTTCGCGCGCAGAATTGTGGCAGAAATGTAAGCCCATACATCTAGGCCTATTTATCACATTCTTTTTTTTTTTAAGCTAACGTTTCCCATTAAGTTATACAAATATTTCCGATTGCTGAACATTCAAAACGTCCAGTTTTTAGTGTTTTAAAAAATATATTTCTTGGTCAAGCAAATGTTATAGGCCTAGAAAACTGTGACGTTCCATTCTATAATTTTGCAAACATTTTTGAATGTTCTCTAAAACTAGTTCTGAAGCTAGTAGTATCCTTAAAAAAAACGTTAGATGTCCAAGCAAGCAAACAAACAATAAATAAATAACCTTTCCACGAACGATCTAGGCTATAATAATGCTTTTGTGAACGATAGGTAGCCTATCTTTGAACAAATGTTCTATTAATGTTACTGGAACGTTTGTTCATAACTTTAAAAGAACCTTTACAGAATATTATGTAAAACAAATATTGTATAAACATATATATATATATATTTTAAACATATAGCTACATTACACACTATTTAGCTAGTTCTACATATGATAAAGATTCAGAAGATTTAAGGACACAGTATATTGTAAAATTACAAAGGTCATCTTTTTTCCACATGCATTTGACCAACAGCCTGCGACCACTAGTTCGAATCAGTGAATCGTGGTTCAATTGATTCGATGATTCAGAAGGATTCATTTCTCCCATTACTAATGCAATTTGTTCCATTTATATGCACCAATATAGAAATACGTAGCATTATTTACCTAAATATTTCACTACAGCGTTTAAAGAATGTGACACGCCACCTGAACCTTTCTGCGCGAATGAATCGTTTAGGGGTTTGAATCGCTTCGGAATCGGAAGAGATCCGCCCTCCGCACAGATCCAGATACAGTAAAGATGGCTGAACGCGGTAGTGATAGTGTAGCGAACCATGTGTCTGACAGCGAAGCTGACCTCAGAAGTGTTCTGGTTACAAGTGTTTTGAATTTAGACAAGCTCGACACCGACCTGTACAGGTAAACAAATCAAAACATAATGACTATATTAGAGTTACTGTATTAGCACCACAATACAACAGGAATCTGAATGAGTCATTTCGCTTAGTATTGAAAGCCTTTCCACACACACTAACAAAAAGTGCCATGCTTTTCTGCCTCACAGAGGGACACATCACTGGGTTCCTCGCACTAAACGCCTGTTCGGGGGCCAGATTGTTGGACAGGCCCTTGTAGCTGCAGCTGAATCTGTCAGTGAGCATCTCTTTGCCCATTCACTGCACTGCTACTTTGTGAGAGCAGGTACATTCTCTAAATAGGCTTATGCATATGGAAAGTGTGCTTTTTCCTTTTTTTGAGAAGGGTATTCCTGCACATGCATACAAAACAATAAATGAAATATAATAATACAAAAATATAGGGTCCACAGGCCTTCGGTTGTGCAGGGACATACGATTGGGCTAGTTTTCTCAAGCATTGTGTGTTCCAGGGGACCCAAAGGTGCCTGTGCTGTACCAGGTGGAAAGGACTCGGGATGGCCGCAGTTTCTGTGTGCGATCTGTCAAAGCTATTCAGCACGGACAGCCCATACTGATCTGTCAGGCGTCGTTTCACATGCAGCAGCCGAGTCCTCTGGAGCATCAGTTCAGCATGCCCTCGGTCCCTCCGCCGGACACACTGCTCACCGTGGAGGAGCTCATTCAGCGCTACCTCAGGTCTCAGCCAAAACAGCGTGTTTGCCATGGCGCATCGTTTTAAATGGTGCGCTTTTACGCTTGATTTTCTTTTTGTTTTACAGCGATCCAAACCTGGCAGACAACACACGACAGGGTCTGAATAAAATACTTGCTGAGGAAGTTCCTATAGAGATCAAGCCGGTCAACCCACCTGATTTTTACAGGCGTGTTGCCATGGAACCAAAGAAATTATTCTGGGTGCGAGCAAGAGGACATATAGGTATAACGAGCATGTCATCCAGCCACTTCTTTACAGTAAAAAACACTTATAATTAAGGGTGGAAACTTCCCACAAATCCCTGGAATATTCCAAAAACAATCCTGGGAAGTTTCCAGAATTTCTGGAATGTTTCCGAAATGTAATGGAAATGTTCCACCTTTTTTTTTGCAACCATGCTTATATTGATGCCATGTGCAATATAATGAATGTGCTGTGAGAGGTTCAAATTAAAGTTGCGAGATTGTTTTTCTTTTCAAATGGATGAACCTCAAATCACTTTTTCATCGTTCAGGGTTCCCTTGTGAGAAAGAAGTACACTTCCGCACACTTTTTATTGGAAATAATACACTTTAAAAGAATATACTTAAGTGCAAGCCGAATGTAATGTTTTCGGGAACTTAGTTGCATTTGAATTAGAATTAAATGAGAATGTATCATAGTTAACATTGAAATCAAATGCAGTTAGTTACAATTTAGAGTGCTTTTTCACTTTAGAAGGATTTCATTTGATTAAAAGCTTTTATGGTAAACTAAAATATATTTGAATGTAATTCCTATTAAAAATGGGTATGCCATTTATTTAAATATATTTATAATTACATATTAGATGTGATGATTTTCAAATATACACATATATTAAATTATTTAAAAGTTCCCTACAATTGCACATTCAATACAGTTAAGGGTTTTTAAACTGCATGCCAAAGACAGAAGTGGAATTGAATTAAATCTTTACAGACATCTTGACAAATCCTATTGTGAATAAACATGTGTTTTGGCTACATTTTGCTCTGAAATATTGGGAGTGCAATCTTTAAAATGATCATTTCTCTTATATAATTACCTTATCTAAAAATCTCACTCATGTATTACCTGGTGTAAAATCATTATTGTAAGAACAAAATCCTGATCGCCCTCGGGTGTTCATTTTAGATAATGAGCAGCTGACTGTATGTTACTTATTTAACATTTCATCATTTTTGCATTGTGTCGTGTCTCAGGACCTGGTGATATGAAACTGCACTGTTGTGTGGCAGCGTACGTATCGGACTACTCTTTCCTGGGCACGGCCCTGTTACCTCACCCGAATCACAGGGCCCAGTTTTCCGCCTCGCTGGATCATGCCATGTGGTTTCACAGCACATTCAGAGCAGACGAGTGGATGCTGTATGAATGCGAGAGCCCGTGGTCAGGTCAGCAGTTTATGCAAGTTTATGGAGTTCTTTAGGAACGAACATGTGCCTGATGACGTGTCTAGGATGGTCAGCAGTTCAGTATGTGATAAAACGAATAACTTGTGATTTGTGAATGTTTTAATGTACCTTTATTTCCTATCAGGAGGGAGCAGAGGCTTCGTCCAGGGCCGCTTGTGGAGGCAGGATGGCGTTCTCGCAGCTTCCTGCGCACAAGAGGGAGTGATACGAGGGAAGACTGTTTCTCAGAGTAAATTATAGAGGATTCAAAATATATTACTAAATAGTATCAGATTCTTGAGATGCCTTACGATTAGTGCTGTCAAATTATTAATCGCGTCCAAAATAGTAGTTTTGCTTAAGCTGCGTCTGAAAGCCTATTTATTAAGCATATATAAATACACACACATGCATTTAAGAAAAATATATTGTTTATATATTAAATATATTTATATATAATATAAATGATAAAAATATAAATCCATACATATATATATATATATATATATATATACTGTATGTGTATTTATATATACATAAATATACTATTTAAACTACATAAAACTTATTTTGGATGCGATTAATTGGGATTAATCGGTTGACAGCACTACTTACAATAGTTTTTTTGTTTATTTGTCATAATTATTACAACGCACAATCAATGTCAAGATTGCATTTGGTCTGCAGTGCTATAGAATATGGCAGTATATGAAATAACAACACTTTATGATTTTCCTTTTTGTCCCTTATGCTAAACTGAATTAGATTAATCCTGTTTTAAAAGTGTACATCATAAATGAGGAAATGTCTTTGCAACTGAGTGTATATTTAACGATGGGATTTAGCATCTTCATTTTTGCATTTGTGTTTAGTTATGACCAAAACACTTGAAGTCTTGCATGACAAACTCCAGTTATACAGCGAGCTGTACATTCACAGGCACTTTAATTATTTATATCATTATCAATAAACATAACTCTAGTTGTGTTGTACATTTTGTTTCTTTGTTTTTTGTATGTGTGTTGTGTTTGTTTTTTTGTGTCTGTTGTACGTTTGTTTGTTTTTGTGTGTGTGTGTGTGTGTTGTACGTTTGTTTGTGTGTGTTGTATGTTTGTTTGTTTGTTTTGTGTGTGTGTTGTACTTTTTTTGTTTGTGTGTGTGTGTGTGTGTGTTGTGTGTGTGTGTTGTACGTTTGTGTGTGTGTTGTACGTTTGTGTGTGTGTTGTACGTTTGTGTGTGTGTTGTACGTTTGTGTGTGTGTTGTACGTTTGTGTGTGTGTTGTACGTTTGTGTGTGTGTTGTACGTTTGTGTGTGTGTTGTACGTTTGTGTGTGTGTTGTACGTTTGTGTGTGTGTTGTACGTTTGTGTGTGTGTTGTACGTTTGTGTGTGTGTTGTACGTTTGTGTGTGTGTTGTACGTTTGTGTGTGTGTTGTACGTTTGTGTGTGTGTTGTACGTTTGTGTGTGTGTTGTACGTTTGTGTGTGTGTTGTACGTTTGTGTGTGTGTTGTACGTTTGTGTGTGTGTTGTACGTTTGTGTGTGTGTTGTACGTTTGTGTGTGTGTTGTACGTTTGTGTGTGTGTTGTTGTACGTTTGTTTTTGTGTGTGTGTTGTAAGTTTGTTTGTTTTGTGTGTGTATTGTACGTTTGTTTGCATGTATGTTGTACGTTAGTTTTTGTGTGTGTGTTGTACGTTTGTTTGTTTGTTTTGTGTGTGTATTGTATTGTATGTTTGTTTGTGTGTTGTACGTTTGTTTGTGTGTGTGTGTGTGTGTTGTACGTTTGTTTGTTTTGTGTGTGTATTGTATGTTTGTTTGTTTGTGTGTTGTACGTTTGTTTGTGTGTTGTACGTTTGTTTGTTTTGTGTGTGTATTGTATGTTTGTGTGTTGTACGTTTGTTTGTGTGTTGTACGTTTGTTTGTGTGTGTGCGTGTGTTGTACGTTTTTTGTTTGTTTGTTTTTTTGAGTGCGTGAGTTGTACGTTTGTTGTTCGCAAAATCATTGGGGTAATAAGATTTTATTTTGAGATGGGACTCGCCGTGCAGGAGGTGTCGCTCTTTTATTCTGTAAAAATTTCAATGAATCAGTTATTGATTTATTTGGTCTTCATCAGAAGGAAGATAGTTAATGGTTGTGATACAAATGGATGAATCTTCTTTTATCTTAGTTAATGTATATGGTTCTAATACATTTACATTTAGTCATTTAGCAGACGCTTTTATCCAAAGCGACTTACAATTGGGGGATACATAAAGCGATTCTTCTTAAAAGAGGCAAACAGACACAAGAAGTGGTTGTAATACCAAGTTCTTAGACATTGTTCAAATAAGTACAAGCTAGAAAGAGAAGGAATAAATAAAGAGAGAATGTTTTTTTATTTTATTTTTTTTATTTTTTATGATGACGTCATAGATCTCTTATGTCAGAGATTTCTTTGCTTGTTCTTGAAAAACGGCACGAGTTCCCCTCTGCTTGATTATTGGAGGAGATTTCAGTGAAGCCCCTAATTATTCTGAAGACCCTAATTATATCCTCCAAGACAATGTCAAAATGTGATCAATCTGGTCATTTCTGTCAATCTCTAGATTTGATTGATGCATTCAGATTTCTGTATCCTTGTTCCACCTCATTTACAAACTCAAAAATCTCGCATTGATTTATGGCTAGACTCTGTTTCTTTGATTTCATCTTTGTCTCTTGTAGTCCTTCACCACTAACTGATCATTGTGGTATTGATTTAATATTGAAGCCCAAAAATTCTAGAACCTATAACCCTGGCTACTGGAAATGAAACTGCTCCCTGCTTCTTAATGATTCTTACTGCGCGGCTATATATAAAAAAAAAAAGATATCAAAACAAGGACAGATATATCTTTTATTGCCAAATGGGAGCTCCTTAAATTTGAGTGCAGAAAATTTTCAATTTATTTTAGTAAAAAACTTAAATATGGAAAATAAAATATAAATATGCAGTTTTACTTAAGCATATTTCTGATTTTTTAAATAAACAGCTCTCAGAAGAAGATCAAAACGGGTTGAATTTGGTGAAAAAAATTCAGCTTGCAAAACAACATGGACGAAAAAGGTCAATTCACTCCCTTCAAATTGATGGCTCTATTTCCTCTTGTAAAACTCTGATATCTTCTGCGTTTGATAATCTTGTGGCTGATTCCTTTTCTTGATAAAGTAAGTCCCTTTATTCCTCAAATCTCGGAACATAATAAATCAGTTTGTGATGTTCCACTTATGCCTTTTGAATTGTATAAGGTTTTCTGGGATCACATTAAGGACTTGCGTTTTGAGGCTTTAAAAGAATGCATAGATCAAGGAGAACTAACCACCTCCATGAAATCGTTTTAATTCAGCCAAAAACCAAATAGAGACATAACTGGAGACCTATATCTCTCCTTAATAGAGATGATAAGATTCTGGCAGCCGTGTATGCAAATCGTCTTAAACAATGTCTAGAAGAAGTACAGTCTGGTTTTATAAAAAATCGACATGTTTCCAATAATATTCGCCTTATTTTAGATTTATTCGATTATTCTGATTTGGTTAGTAATGATGCTCTTATTGTTTTTTTGAATTTTTAAAAAGCATTTGACACCGTTGAACATAATTTAATTTTTAAAGCTTTAGTTAATTTGGGGTTTGGTAATCATTTTATTTGTGTTGTTAAACCTTTATACAATGACATCAATAGCTGTTTCTCTTTCCAATGGCACTTCTCCAAGATATTATGTTATTAGACAGGGATGTCCCATTTCTCCCTTTTTGTTTTTACTCGCTGCAGAAACATTGACTCTGTTTGTAGTTAATTGCACTGGTATCGAAGGAATTCAAATTGGACAGGAAAAATTAATCATAACTTCATAAGTCAATTGGCTGATGATACATGCATTTTATTTTAAAGGGGTCATATGATGATTTTTTAAAGATCATTATTTTGTGTATTTGGTGTAACAGAATATGCTTTAATGTTTAAAAAACACATTATTTTTCAAATACTGTACATTATTGTAGGTCCTCTATGCCCCGCCTCTCTCAAACGCTTAGTTTTCTACAAAGCCCCTCCTTCCGACAAGCGCAGTCTGCTCTGATTGGCCAGCTGACCC
>JADLZM010024790.1:1290353-1301630 GCA_018148995.1 Sinocyclocheilus maitianheensis | reverse complement strand
AGAGATTTCTTGATTGCGAACAGGTGTGGCAGTAATCAGGCCTGGGTGTGGCTAGAGAAATTGAACTCAGGTGTGATAAACCACAGTTTTAACAGGGGGGCAAACACTTCTTCACACAGGGCCGTGTAGTTTTGGATTCTGTTTTCCCTTAATAATAATAATAATAATAATAACCTAAAAACTGCATGTTGTGTTTACTTGTTATCTTTACCATCTATCTAATATTTAAATTTGGTTGATGATCTGAAACATTAAAGTGTGACAAACATGCAAAAAAAATAGAAATCAGGAAGGGGGCCAACACTTTTTCACACCCCTATATATGTATGTACTGACCTGTTTGTTTATTTATTCATCAAAAATAAGACATTCCATAATTTCACATTATACAGTCAACTCCGTTTTTATGACTGGAGCAAACGAATATGATAAGCTCATTGTGAGAGTAAAAGACGGGGACACCACCGCACTGCCGTCTATTAGACTGCAGAAAGATAATAACTTTCCAATCTGCTACGTTACTGACTGTACTGACGAACTATGCTGACACCATGTCTGCGCTAGGGATGTGCGTGACTACTAATTTGACTGTCGTTTAAACAAGTTTTGTATCCGACTAATCTAAAAGCAAGAAACACCCCCCCCCCCCCCCCCCCAAAAGATGGTAAGGGGAAAAAAACCTCTGTGCGTGTAGCATATATAATGGGATGGAACGATTACCGGTTTCACGATAAAATGCCCTGATGGTTAGTATTATCGTTTAAAATTTATCAAAACAGTTTGATTATCGCGATTTTGAAAACTCGCGGTAAACCCTGTCCAGCCAGCATTAGTCTGACGCAGAAACAGCATGGGTTTTTTTGTTTTTTTGCACGAGACGAAATGGTGGAAGGCAGTGACGGCGCTCGGGAGATTTTTCAGCCATCTAAGAGGACCAAATCGGTGGTCTGGTCGTATTTTGGCTTGCACAAGAGTCCTGAAGGCAATTTAATCGAGGATGGTCACCCTGTGTGCTGATCTTGCAAGAAGAAAGTCGCTGCAAAAGCGGGAAACGTGTCAAATTTGCTCCGTCATCTTCGTGACCACCACCCACTGTTATATAGTGAATGCAAGGTAACTTTTACCTCAATACCAAAACTAACTGGGCAAATAATCGGACAAAAAATATTGATTAGAGATTAAATATTTCGTTATCTCACTTGTTTAACGCAAAGCTTCCGCAAAGAAAAGTTCTCAGCAAGTGGCTTTGAGCCAAGACGAACGAACGTTCAAACTATAAAGGTTGACATTTAAGGGATAATGTATGGTATATTCATAGTTAACTTATTACAATTTTTTTTTTTTGTGTTTACCTATAATATATAAATACGGGGATATGAATTGATGAATGATATTGAATTGAGATTAAGGTTTTGAAATCTTACCGGTTTATAAATCCATTATGAACAGTGTACAAAACAATCGTCAAGACAATATGATCACTACAGCAAAATTATAGTAGTATTAATACTAAATTCCTCTGGTTTCATTTTCAATACAATAAAAAAATGAGACTCAAGACGGCAAGCTGCATTTGAATGAAACGAGAGAGCGCCTCTGCGGTCATACAAGAGACATGGGGCGAATTCCAAACAGAAGTGAGCATCCCTATGCCCTACTCCCTTCGAAGGGCAGAGCCCTTAAAGTGTGTTCTATGAAGGGTGCAGGGTATTACCGTCTCGTGTAAGCGTTTGAAACTCCCTCGGCGAAGAGAATGACTGACCAAATGTTACCTTGACAATGCTGCGCATGCGTGCAGCATTCAGTACTCATCAGTTGTTGCAAATAAATATTTTTTATTATTATTTTATTCAAATATTGTCTAATTGTCTTATTTACTATTAAACGTTTTCAAACTAAACTTGCTTACGCTACCGTCTTATATCATATTTCTATCACTGACGAACTATGTTGTCTTGCATTAAAATAGACAAATTTAATTAGCCTATTCTATTTGTTTGTATGTGAACTGTAAATCAACCCCAACTTTGCTTTAAAAAGCATCACAAGATCTCCTAACCGAAGATCACATGATCACTAACGGAAATCACATTTATATATGTATATGTGTGTGTGATTTTTATTATTAGGGCTTCATGTTAATTAATGTTTATGCTAAAAAAAGTGCATATAGCTGCTAATGTGGGGGAAGTTGTGGCCTAATGGTTAGAGAGTTGGACTTGTAACCCAAAGGTTGCAGGTTCGAGTCTCGTACCGGCAGGGATTGTAGGTGGGGGGAGTGAATGTACAGCGCTCTCTCCCACCTTCAATACCACGACTGAGGTGCCCTTGAGCAAGGCACCGAACCCCCAACTGCTCCCCGGGCGCCGCAGCATAAAAATGGCTGCCCACTGCTCCGGGTGTGTGTTCACGGTTTGTGTGTGTTCACTGCTGTGTGTGTGCACTTAGGATGGGTTGAATGCAGAGCACTAATTCCTAGTATGGGTAACCATACTTGGCCACATGTCACTTCACTAATTGTATTTGTTTTGTTGATTTTCAAATATAAAACTTATTGAAATGTTTTCAGTGGGAATCAGTTCTTTTTGAATATTTTCATCTAATTTTAACAAAACCGTGATAATAGTATTGATAATCGTGATAACTTTGGTCACTATAATCGTGATATGAAATTTTCATACCGTTACATTCCTAATATATAATAGCCTATATTTGAAATACTTAATCTATGAATCACACTGTCAAATCCCTGAAATGAATTCCGCTTGCTGCACACTTGCCTCGCGTTATCATCACTTCATTTTAGGTGGTCGTTAAAAAGAAATAAGAGCATACACTCAACGTCGGTCAAAGCATAGCTTATTTATTCAAATCAGTTGGGGAAATGCGGAACAATGGAAAATCAATCAATAGCCTGACAGAATTCTTAATCTTCATATAACGTTAGCCAACATATTAAAACAAGTCAAAAACAATAGGAAGGTTTATCAAGAAATAGCATTAAAGTGGCTTTTAAAAACGTACTTCGTGTAGGCTATAGTGTCTAAAAACAAAACAATGCCCATTTTACTTACTCAAACCATGCATTATTTGTTCAGTGAAATTATCAACATGGTCTGGTGAATGACGGGGGACTTGAGGCGCTTAACAATAACATTTCTGCACTTGAACTAACGCGCTCGGCAGGAACTGAAGTCGCAGGCATGCAGAGATAACGAAAAGCAAGCCGATAGAGTTTCAGAAAGTGCCTGGACATCCCGCACCACCACCGAAGTGGGTCTTCGTTAGAGGAACAGACAGCGCGGATGGGATTGCAGGTTGTAGTGAATGACGTGATTGACATTTGCTGTCTTTGGCCAGCCTCTAAGCTAACGCCTACGTGCCTGTATTGAATGATTACGCATCGCTCCAGTAGAGTTATTGTAAGACAATTTGACATTACACAGTTTATAGACAACTTTTCCGTTTCCTTCTAATTAAAAATAATCCCACACCTTCTCGTCTTTCGCATGGTCATTTTTGAACTCGCCGCAACTGACACGAAGAAAACGCATGTGAGGTCTGAGGTAAAAATGTAGTTTCCGCCCAGATAAACTTTGAAATTTTTATTTTTCAATCGTTTTATTTTGACTTATTTAAAATGTTTTAAATGCAATGTTAAAATGATGGTAATTTGAATGATAAAATCATGTTTTTTTTTTACTTTTCTTTTTCTGTCGTGTAATCGACTATTGTTTTCAGTGTCGACTAGTAGGAGCTGTACCGATTAGTCGACTAGACCTGCGGTACAAAGATGCTCCATACACGCAACTATATCCCTAGTCTGCGCCGCAACTGAATGCAACAGACCGCGACAAAGTGCCAGTTGAAAATAATTTGAACTTCTGTCAGCACGTCATGAATAGAACGAGGCATCAGTTTACTGAATCCGGTGTAGACAACATAATGGGTTCTATTCTACACCAGACGCGAGCGGGGCGGCGTGACAAAATACAATACTATTATATTGTATTTTGTTGTGCAATGTGATAAGCATGAGTTCTGGGCCGTGGCGCGGCTGGTAAACAGCAGCGTTAAGTGGCCGCGATCAGCTCCGGTGGCTGTAACAGACTTTAATGTGCCGCAGACGCATGCTGTGATGCGCAGATCAGCTCTAGTCTCTAACGTCACTGAATCTGCTGTTAAAATGAACTAAGAATTAGAATCACTGTGACGTGACGATCAAATATATGTGCGGGTGGGTTGCGGCCGGATAATTTGAAGCGGCAGACTCGGGTGAAGTTTGAGCTCATCCGCGCATCTCTACATTACACTGACCTGGGTCACCAGTAGCAAACAATGGAGTGAGCTCTGCTGGACAAACTAAGTAATTACACCATTCAGAAGCATTTAATCTGCTTTATATGTAATGTGAAAAAAAAAATTCATATCGGCGGCATATTCGCCGATACGATATCGGCCGATAATATCTTCTAAATGATATATTGGTCGGGCTCTAATCATTACATCCCTAATATTTATATATGATATAATTTATGAATATAAATATACACATAAATACATGTAAATATTTTCAAAATGTATGCGTGTAATATATTGACAGCACTAGCATTTATGTATGTGTGTGTATACTAGGGATGCTCCGATCCGCCTTTTTCGCCTCCGATACCTAGAGTTCGGTATTGGCCGATACAGATACCGATCCGATACCAGTGAAGTTTTTCCCCATTTAAATAAATGTAGAATTTATATATCTCTTTGTGGTACTGATAATCATTTGTTCACAATCTACTAGATACAGACTACTTCATTATAAAGAAAAAATAAATATGAAAAAATATAGGCCTATGTATATTTATAATCTGACAAAAATTTATCATAAACTAGGTTAGTGGATAATTCGTCAGCAAAAGTTATTCTAGAAAAATCGGTGCACAATTTTAGAAATCCAAATATTTAGTGAAAACTATTTTGTAGGGAACAAATAAAAGTGTTGCACTAAATATGATAAAATGTTACCCATTGCTATTTGTATTATAAAATGCATTCATTAAAAACATTCATGAATGTATTTATGTACAAGTGTATATACTATCAAATTAAAATACATTTCTTTTTAAATGTATAGCATATTAAAAAAATAAGGCAACAACATATGATAGATACAATAGGACAAAATGCATACAGTGCAGCACAAACTGTTTTTATACAGTCTATGAGCACAAAGCGCTTACAATGTGCGCATCCGGTGTGCAGAATGATGACGTCACAGCCTGACGCCGTGTTGCTTCAAGCGCATCATTCTGCACACCGGATGCGCACATTGTAAGCACTTCGTGTTAAAAACTGCAAAGCACAAAGGGAAGAGAAATTGATGCGTAGTATATTATATCTGCAACAGTTATCGAGCCTTTCTTTTAACAGTTTTAAATTTCAGTTACTGTGCACGTTAAAAACAATGTAAAGTCTTTTCTACTCCCGTGTTTTGTTCTCACAGACACCCGGTAGCAAGTAACAAAACAACATTAAAGTCCTTTTTGCAAAATCGTAGACATGCATTTACAAATCAAGTATAATGGGAACACCGAATGATCTTGGAGAGAGCTTTACCGAGCTGACTACTGTAACCGAACGCGAGCAGGGTTTAAATGCTGAACGAATGACTGACAGCCACAGCGGAGAGAGGAGTTTGTGTGAACTTTAATGTAAGGACTTAAATATTCAAATGTAGCTCACATTAAGCTGTCGTATGGCTTCAGAAGTAACACAGAATAATTCGCACAATCGAGAGGATACACAATATCTATCGTATTAAATAAAATTGCAGTACACCAAAAAAAAAAAAAAAAACAATATAAATAAATATATATATATATATATATATAAATATAGTTTTCTTGGTGTACTGCGATTTTTATTTCAATGATAATTGGAGTCCACTGGAACGGGGCCTGACCACTCTTTCAGTGGCCTCGGTTCCAGAATTAATTTTTACCGTAGGAATTTTGAAAGTTTTAATTGAAGTGTTATAAGCCATGAAACAAACCAGGCAGACGTGATGTGAGTCACAACGTTACAAACTTTGATTTGATGCTTTAAACATCGGACGAAAAGACAGTGTAAATGGCTTTAATGGTGGCTGGTTTAATGGTCATTAAACGCGATTATGTTTGAGTTGAGAAATGAGTTGAAACCATGCAGACTGACAGCTTCAACAAAAGCATATATTATCAAGTAAACCTTAAAAACCAACTGCTGTTCTCTATTTCTCAAACATGTTTTTGAGACATGACATTGCCTTTCTGATCACCTTACAGTTGACCTCGGTTACTCTGTTGGCCCTAGAGTACAACGCTTAAAGGATTAGTGCACCCAAAAATAAAAATTAGCCCATTATTTACTCTCAATCATCCCCCTCAAGCCAACCTAGGCGTATATGACTTCCTCCTTTCAGACGAATCCAGTCGGCGTTGTATTAAAAATTGTCTTTGATCTTTCAAGCTGTTTAATGCCACTCAGCGGGTGTTGCATACATCAGTCCAAAAGAAGTTAAATAAAGCGCATCCATCCATCACACATCTTTGGGGGGTGAACAAAGGCCTCCTGTAGCGAATCGATTGTGTTTTTGTAAGAAAAATATCCATATTCAAAACGTAATAATCACTTTAATCTAGCTTGCGCTCACTGTTGTAAACGGAAGCAGCTCCGGGAGGATGATGTAAGATGTCGGCGTATCCCTTTAAACCATCGTAGAGAATTTTTTTTTTGTTTTTGTTAACCAAAGGTATGCTTATTTAATTTCAGGTATGGGTTCGTGGAGTTTGAGGACACCCGTGACGCAGACGATGCCGTGTACGAGCTGAATGGTAAAGATCTGTGCGGGGAGCGTGTGATCGTGGAGCATGCGAGAGGACCGCGGAGGGACCGAGATGGATATGGTGGGGGTTATGGGGGCGGCAGCGGTGGCGGCGGTGGCGGCGGCGGTCGCAGTAAGTACAGTCTCGTTCATCATCTCAACAAACCTGTTGTCTTTTTTTTTGTTTTTTTTCTTTTCTCTTTGTCCCTCACTCAGGCACAAGCAAAAAGTGGAGGTGAATAATAAGTGTTTTTTTTTTGTTTGTTTTTTTTAATTCACAGTGGACTGTCAATAGCACCTGCATCCAGTGACTAACTACATTTCTCTGTTAAAGTCTGAAGTACCTGTGGTCCGGACGGAAGGCTGTTGGGATCTAATGTTCTTTAATGAAATTGGTTTTGAAATGTGACGTTTTTAAATGGGACTCCCTCAATAGATGCCTCTGCTTTTGTAGTTTTGGCCCGTTTTAAACGCCAAGGGTCTTGAGAATGTGCAGTATAACTTGAGTACTCTTCAAAAGCCAGGGAGAGTGACTAAATATGTTTACATGTCAGATAGTGGGCTGTTTCCACTCTTTATTGGCCCATATCTAAATCTATTCTAGCCGATAGATTTAGTAATCAGTTGATGTTTTCTGAAGCCTCGCTGGCATGTAAACAGTATGACGTGTGACGATGCGATTTTGTGTTTACATCTGAATTCAACATTAACAAAAGTCCTTGATGTTTCAATTTAAAAGAGTCCGGTGCGGGCTGAGTCCGAGTCCATTGAGGCTAAGATGACTGCCTGTCCCGTTTGGCCTTGGCTTTCACCTTACAATGTGTGTGTGACCTTTGCCCTTTGACCCTTGGCTGACCTAACCGGAAGCCATGATGACAGCTGCCTTTTGCCAATAGACCAGGGTGATGGTGAGGAAACCCATTGGTTTTTATGTTGAACGAAATATTGGTCTGGTTAAACGCATTTCTGTAGCTACCCGCTAGTTTTCATTTTACTTTTTTCTTTATTAAAAAGAGCAATGGGCTTCCCTTGCTATGTCTTGTGCTGTCGCTGTTCTGTCAGTAGACAGGAAACATGTCAGCATCTAATGCAAGTAGTCCTGGTTATTTTTTATTTTTTTTTGCGTTTTTTTTCCCCCCGTTCTGTTTGTTTTCATGAGGGTTATTGTAGGGCTGGGTATCGAGTTTGATACTTTTTAGGCACCGACCGAATTGCCTCTACCATCGAGTATCAAAAAACGTCTCGTCGTTCGGTACCAAATTTCGATATCTAAGGGGTTAATCCCATCAGCGTCAGTGAGCCAATAAGCCTGCAGCACTAGCCTGTGTGTTTGACTAGAAGAGGTGCGGAGCAGATCGATCATCCGCGAGAGCGATTCAAAAGCGCACGGAGCAGTCTGCTCTCTTTAGCTCTCGTAGTTCTAATACACCGATCGGTCTGCACAGTCGGTCCGTGTCAAGTCGAACACACCTACTAGTTTACACCGGTTACACTCAGAGATGTGGCGCACACATGAGGCTGTAGTGTGAATGCGTCCCAGCCCCCTTAGATGTAAGGCTACAGTTACACTGGTGCGTTTGTTTTAAAATGAAAACAATCCTCGTCATACTGGCGTTTCCACTGCGTTTCAAGCCGGCTTTCCACTATCTCCGACAAACGACAAGTGACAGACGGTCATTCATTTTCAATGGAGAGTAGCGCGGGAGCTGCGTGGAGTTCCGATCATATGCAGATGTCCATTCATACTAACGTTACACGACCGAAAGCGCATGTTATGTGACCATTCATGCAAAATGTAGCATCATGCTACATAAGACAATAAATAAGGTTTATATTCCACTTTTACTCAAAACTCACTTTAAACCACCATCGAGTGTTTGTAATAACTTCCGATTGCCGTCTAACAGGGCCGGATTTACGCATAGGCATTCTAGGCACGTGCCTATGTTCGTTCGTCCAGGGGGGCCCAAACACGATGTGCATAAAATATTTTTGTTATACTATGGGCTATCTACAACAGTAAGAGAACAAAAACCCCAGAAGACATTGAGCAAATAAATAACAAACAATAGGTTAAAAAATGACAATATTTCCATATCTTCCACCTTTTTTTTTTATGTCGGCTACGGAAATCACGCTTTCTTTCTCCCAGTCTCTCTCACAGACGCAGACACACGCGGTGACGCGAACAAACTTCTTTCTCAGTTCTCAAACAAATTAAGAACTACATTCTATTTTTATTTACTAAACGCAAGCGCTTATTGCGATAGAAAGCACTGTTTCCACTGATTAAGAAATATTTTTGTTTGCTTGGGTGGTAATATTAGGTCTATTATATTAATAGGGAAGGGGGCGCAAAAATTTGTTTTGCCTATGTCACGAAAAGAGGGAAATCCGGCCCTGCCGTCTAATGTGTTTTGGCCATGTAATGTAGCTGAAATGAAATGTCAGAGCAGCGATCATGGAAGAGAGAACACAAGCAGACAGCGCTGGAAGCTGCTAATGCTCATCAGTAAATCAGTGGAAAATAAATAGAAATCATGATTCTGTCTGAGCTATGCGTTTTAAAACGAACACGCACTAGTGTAAATGTAGCTAACAGATGTGTAAACTGAAGACTATTTGAAGACTTTATTAAAACTATTTTGCACTGATTTGTGTTGGTTACATTTTGTTGCTTTGTGCAGGGGCTCAGAAGATGAGTCTTTGAGATTGTATAAACATCAACAAGCTGAAAAATAAAACCAAAGTTTTTTTTTTATATATATATATGTAATCTTGTTAAAATTGGTATCGAAAAAAAGTATCGTTCAGGAACCGGTATCGAAGTCAAGGTATCGATATCGAAAATTTTTGAACGATACCCAGCCCTAGGGTATTGTGTACTTGTTTGCTGTCTTTATAATTGGGGCTCACGTTAAAACGTGTCACTGGAGCGGTATTCACGTCCAGAGCATTGCTGTTCTTGAGCTGTTGGGTGAAGACCAGCAATGCGACCTTTGATCCCTTCAGAGGGACTGATTGAACAAATCCAGTGCAGTCATACATTTTGTTTGTTTTTAGTAGTTCCACAGTAATCGTTCCCTTCAGAACTATGTGGTGCTGAGGTCTTATGTTTATTTGGGTGTGACTATTCAGTGGGGTGGGATGGGAAGACTCCATTTTCTCATGCCTTAACATCATGCTTTATGCAGATGTCTGAAGAGGTTGCCTTGTGCGCTTTCTGGATTGCGTCTCATTCTGTACTGATTGTCTCTTGGCTTTTGTCTGAAGGCAGTAGTGGTTATAGCAGCAGGAGCCGAAGCGGAAAAGAGAAATATGGACCTCCGGTTCGGACGGAGTACCGACTGATAGTGGAGAACCTGTCCAGTCGCTGCAGCTGGCAGGATCTCAAGGTGAGCGTGGGTTCATGTTTTCAAAAGTGTCCAAAAAATTTAAATTATTGCAATGAAATGACAATGGATTAGAGTGTTCGTTTAGGGCCTGTTTACACCTGGTCACTTCATGCGTTTTCTGATTGGATGGCTATCCGATCATGAAAACACCTGGTGTAAATGCCCTCGGATTTAAATCTGTTCTCAATCTCATTCCAGATGAAACTGGACAAGTGTAAATGCATCTGGTTGTTGAAACGGCATATGTAAATTTTAATCCTCCCAAAATCTTAATGTCTGATAGCATGTTGTAGGCCAGTGGTCTCAAACTATTCCTGGAGGGCTACAGCTCTGCAGAGTTTAGTTCCAAATTACACCTGCTTGGAAGTTTCTAGTGATCAAGAAGACCTTGATTTTGGGTTATAGGGTATGACACTTTTAGGCAGATGTGAGGCGCATCACCACAGATGAGAGTGGGTCTTCAGTAAGCCGACGCACAAACTGCCGTAGATGAAACTGAAAGTAGATTGTAGACACAACACAATAATTCATAAAAAGTAGTAAGACAAACTTACCTTCCCAGTGCTGATGGCTGTGGTCTTTGGTCTTGAAATCAGCTGATAATCAAAAAAAATTCAGCACGTGTCTGTTGCTTTCATTGACGTGAACTCCGTTAAATTTGCATGTAGTGTGGGAATTGAAGATCAGATTTATCTGTTTGGCGGAGACATATGTCTCCAAGTGTAAATGGAGCCATTTTAACAAATCCGATAGCTATCCAATTAGAGAAGGGTGTAAACAGACCCTTATATTACATCAAAGACTGTAAAATACCCAAGACATGTCACTCGTATAGTTTTGAATGGGGAAAAATACAACGCTCAATATGGCCGCGCTATCGAAGGAAGCCTTGCCAATTTAATAAAAGAGCCAATCTGTGAAGTCAGCACGTCACTGCCGTTAGAAGCATCCTGAGATGTACACTTAGGACTGCGCATGCGCACTGGCTGATCTAGCCTGAAAAATACGCTTTTTTTTTTTTTTTTT